>NW_025904552.1:33434-53543 GCF_018835915.1 Vigna umbellata
TATATATATATATATATGTTTATATATAATTTAAGTAAAAAATGCGAACCATCTAAATTAATTTAACATCGTGAAAACAAGTCAAGTGTTTACTGTCTATATCATTCCTCGTCTATATGCAGAAGAAAATATTATTAGACTAATCAAATAATGAAGAAGTCTTGATAAATAAAATTTAAGACTTATATTATTTAATAAGACTAGACTAATCAAATTGTGACCAAGTCTTGTTAAATGAGTTTTTAGACTCATATTATTTAATAAGGCGCATATATATTTATTCTAATAGAAAAATATGTTACAAGTTATAAAATTAATATCTAAGAAAAATATGTTAATTATATATATATATATATATATATATACACCGAGTTTTAGTAGAAAAAAAAAATCTACATTCATTGTAAAAAGACATACATTAAACACAGAAGTATTTTAACAATTTTTTCGTTTTTAGTTTAAAATAAAAAATAAAATAAAAATAAAAAAACTTACTTTACTAACTTTTTTAATTTTAAATAAAAAAATAAAATAAAAATAAAAAACACTTATTTTACCAACTTAAAAAAGAGCTTTAGGTTAACAAATCCCGTGTGTGTATAATGTCCTTATTTTTTGGTCTTTCATGTTAAATTTGAGGTCCATATCGGAAAACGTTAAATTGACCTTAATTTAAATAATTTTGACGTTATCAAATTGACGTTGAATTTTGTCAATATTCGATGTTAATCAATTTTTTTTTATTTTTTTTAATGAATTGTGATTTTTTTTACAACTTTACGAGACCTGAAAAATAGAAAAACAATAAATTTCAGTTTTTGGTATTTTATAAAGCATGAACTAGTATGAACATCAAACCACAATAACAAACAACAAAAAACGTTCAATCAAACAACAACAACAAACAAGTTAAAAAAAACAAACAAGTTCGAAAAGAAAACAACAAACAAGTTCAACAAATAAGTTCTTCAAAACGAAAACAAAAACTAACCTTCAAAAGATGGGTTCTTCGGAATAAAGTATCGTAACCAGTGAGAGAGAAAGCAGAATGTGCCTATGAAGGACAAACGAAAGTAATCAGTCAAAACAAACGAAAATCATACATAAAGTAGTTAATTAACATGCATTGTATCAAATGAAAGAAAGATTACATGTGATGGTCGTCAAACTTCGTTCGAGAAAAGTTTGAGAAGAGAAGAGGGTCTCGCGTGCTAAGAGAAAGTGAATGAATTTTCAATCTCCCGCTCAAATTTTTATTGAATTCACTACAAAATACGTCAAAGCCCCTACACAATTCGACGTATTATATGTTTTTTAAAAGAAAAAAGAATTAAAAATGGGGTTACTTTTTGGCTTCTAACGGAAAAATAATACGTCGAAACCCCTACAAAATTTGACGTATTATTTGTTGTTTGAAAGAAAAAAGGAAAAAAAAATAAAAAGGGGTAACTCTGGCTTCTGGCTAAAAAATAATAGGTCAAAGCCCCTTCAAAATTCGCGTAATATTGGTGGTTTAAAAAAAAAAGAAAGAAGAATTAAAAAGGTGATTCTTTGGCTTCTGGCGGACAAATATTACGTCGAAACTCCTAAAGAATTTGACGTACTATTGATGGTTTAAAAGAAAGAAGAAAAAGAATGGCGCGCTGGTTTAAATAATTACCATCATAGAACATCCAATTGTATAGAGCTTCGACGTTTTACAATTCCAAACGACATATAATAATTGCATTTATTTACAAAATTATCACCGGTCATTTTTAATGTTGACTATTCAGTGGTTGAACCTTGAACGTGTGACGTTATACATTGTTTTTGCACTAGTGATATATATATATATATATATATATATATATATATATATATTATAAACATTAAAAAACTTTAATATAAATATAATAATTGAGCTTGCAGTTACTTATAATTTCTCTTCAGATAATAAATACAATCATCATCAAATCATAATTATCTTTATATTAATTTTATACATACAAAATATAATGAATTTATAGTTAACCATATCTATTATAATATAATATGATTAAGTTGTTTTAAAAAAATATTATGTTACAATAAATCATTTTTACTAGACACAAGCATGTAATATATATCATAATCAAAACAAGATTTTTTTTAAGTTAAAATTACAAAACATGTGTTATGTTACGAGTTAAGATGTACATATTTTGTCAAGTTAAATTAATTAAGTTTTCTTTAGTTTTTCATCACCTAAAATATCGTCCATGCAACTAAACAATAGTTAATTCATGATACATATATTATGTTAGTCTCAAGTTTATCATCATGGTACAAAATCTGATATAATCTCAAGTATTTTTACATTTCATAAAAGACAATGCAAATCACATGTTTGAACCACAATGCAAGGTCAAACTTTATATAATAAAATTCACCATTATAAACATTACAAGAAAATGTTAAATTACCACTGAAATTTTATCAGAAAGAAAACAAATTGTTGATAGAACATAATTTGCTATTAAATTTTAATTATTGACAAAAATATCTAATAAGAAGGGATCTTTTACAAAATTCATCAGTAATATCGATTGATAAATTAAAAATTTTATTACTAATAAAACACTCATCAAAAATAAATTTATTGATAAAATTTGTTAATAATTCATTATTATATATATATATATATATATATATATATATATATATATATTATAAACATAAAACTTTTAATATAAATCTAATAATCATATTATGGGTTTAGCTTGCTCTATAATAATATTATGTGTTTATTATTGTTGTTAATATATTATTTGATATTGAACCTAAGCTATAATGTCTTTATTATTATGTAAATGCTTAAAATATGTAATCTTGTTTATTATCTTTGAAGCAAATAATGTGCTGAAAATTTATGCATAGCTGTTGGGTTAAATTTGACTTTGTCATAGCCACTGACGGCTCCTATACGAGCATTGAAAGTTCGTATCTCAACACTAAGGTTATGTCCTTTTGAGTGGATTTGAGGGAGTAGATTTGAAGATAAAAATAAATGAAAGTGAATTTGAAAATAAAATTTGTAAGAATTAATATAGAATTGTATTGACGTGACAAATTAAAAAAATTTATTTTCAAATTCACTATCATTTACCTCCAAATTCATTCAAACAACAAAAATATTTATCTTCAAATCCTCTCAAATCCCCTCAAATAAAAAAAAAACAGGCTCAAGAGCTCTCTCCATGTATTAAGCGCGAGGTATGTTTGCATTAACTGATATTTATTCTAAATGTTTGTTACATATTGACTGAGGGCCCACTATATGTTCTCCTACTCTTAAATTTGTTATACTGGCATTCATGCATGAAATTGCAGTGCTCGAATCATAATCGAGTTCGGACCTTCGATGAAAATCTTATCCGTAAGAGCTCGTAGACAAACAATCTAGATATTTTAACTTATTCAATTATTTTTCTTATTATTCAATTACTTTTCTTATACTCAAAAAAAGATGATAATAAGTTAAAACACTTAAGTGGTTACCCAACATGATTATCGACTTATCAAAGTTACTTTGTATTTAATTTCACCATTTTTTTTTAAACATCACAAGCATATGATGGGTAAGTTTTCAAATCTATTATTCAAGAAGGTGTCACGAAAGTTGTTAATTCTGAGTGATGACAATGGATTGGGTCGGATACGATTAATGCCTATTCACAACTCAATCTGCAAAATAAAAATCCACCCCTAACCCGTGTGAGTATCTATTTCAAAAAAATCCACAGATATTTAAAATCTGTGAGTAATCGTGGATACTCACAAATATTAAAAAATATATATTTTACACATTTTTAAAATAAAATATAAATAAGATTATAAATATATATATATATATATATATATATATATAATTTACTATAAATAAAATAAAATTTAATTTTAATTAATTTTAATTTTAATTAAATTTAATCTAGTAAAATATAATTTTATTTTATTTAAAATTAAATTAAATTAAATTAAATTTTTATTTTTATTTTTTGTGGGTAACAAGTATTTGAAGGTTGAGTAGTATATATTCACATCCCACTCGATTATAAGCGGATATTAAAGTACTCAGCTACTTGCAACCCGTGGATAATAAATACTCGTAGATATCAACTATCCGTCGCGAATTTTATTTGCAGATGCTAATTTTTTTGTCATCTCTAATTCTTAATTATAAATTTGTTATATATATATATATATATATATATAT
The DNA here is from genome assembly GCF_018835915.1 of Vigna umbellata. Next base: position 37,669 of record NW_025904552.1, read on the forward strand.
ATATATATATGTATATATATATATATATAATTGTATTGTTTCTCTTGTTATTAAAGGCTCATGAATGACCAATCTGACAACAGAAATTCCAAACTTGATTTAGGGTGAGAATGTCCGTTTAAAGCAAAAGAGGAAAGTATATATATATATATATATGTATATATATATATATATAATTGTATTGTTTCTCTTGTTATTAAAGGCTCATGAATGACCAATCTGACAACAGAAATTCCAAACTTGATTTAGGGTGAGAATGTCCGTTTAAAGCAAAAGAGGAAAGTAAATCAACCATAAATTATTGGACATATTATAAAATGGTGAAAAAGTTATGAACCTTTTGTATGAGAAATTGGAGACTCAAGGTCAGAGAGTTGTGTACGGTTTCAATTGTTTAGAGCCCGACCCAATACTAAAAAATGAATATTAAATATCCCATAATTGATCTAAAGTTATAGGTTCAAGAATTGGATCTAAATCTATTTTGTTTTCAATTTAAATTTTATTAATAGAATAATAACGATTTATAAACATTTTATCTTAAATCTCACTTTCAACGTACCAAACTATTTTGACTTAAGGATTATTTACATGAAGAAATCTTTGCACATTAATTTTTTTTTGTAAAAATTACTTAATTTTTTGGGTAAAAAAACTTAATTTTTTTTATGAGAACAAGTACCATTAACTTTTATTTAAAATTGTATAAATTTTGAATATACTAATTTTCTCACATAAAGTCATTAGGTATTAATAAAAGTTATTAATAGAAATATTTTAAGAAATAATTACATTAAAACTACATTAACAACCCTCTTGATTGAGAAAACATTTGATAATATTAACATTGTTATAAATAAATAATTTTAGTAATGAGACACAAATAAAGAAAAATAATTAATAAAATTTACTTAAAAATACAATAAATTTCATAAAAAATATTCTTACAATTTTATTTTAAATTTTTTAAGAAAATGTTTCAAAATCTCCTAATCACATGTTCTAACGAAATTCTATATAATTCTAAGTAAAATATACCGAGTCACGTGAAAGGTCACATAAATATAATAGTAATTTTATTGGTGTCACACTTTTTTTTATATCTAAATACATGTAATATTTTTCTTTCGGTTATGGGGCTGAGTCATCAAAATCCTTCGTAATTTTGTCTTCTCGTTGTCTGGTCTCGATCCAAATTGCGTTGTTTTGCTCTTCCGTCTGGGAGGGAACCTGTCAAAGATCTTCCGATACCAAAGTCAGTATACGAATCGTTCGACAATTTAATAGAACAATAATAAATATGTAGTAAATGCAACCTATCTACCACTTACCTTTGACCTGTATTTATAGTTTACGCCATGAGCTTGGGTTTAGTGAAGAGTTAATCACGACCCAATTTTAGCCCAATGGCTCCAATCGCTGTTTACCTTAATCATGGTCTTAATGATCCAGAGAACCTTCCGGTCGGTCTTATTATAACCGTCCGATTAGGTTGATTCAACATTGCTTTCTCTGGACCGTCCGGTCCGTATGGTACACAAGCCCCCCAAGCCCTAGTGCACGTAGTGAACAATGGGTTTAAGGCTAGCTGATATCTTGGTTATGAGTCCGGGGGCTCCGGTTGCTGACCGTTCGTCCTCGACATTGGTTGGGTTGGAGGCTGCGCAACTTGGCTACCGGTTCGACTCTGTTGGGCTCCTGCCGCTCACCAATTTTTGAAAATGGGTTTGGGCGGGAATACACATGTCGTGCACACGGAGGCAGAAGTTGAGGCGTCCCTGCATCTGGACCGTTAATCGTGATAATTTTTTACGGTGAGGATGCATCGACGGTTACCAAGAATTTTTCTATAAATAGGCGAATGGGGACGCTGTCATTTTCACTCTCACTTCTCTTACTTCCGGCTGTTGATTATTCTTTTTCCCTCAGGTAATAAATGGCGGTTGTCCATGTTGAGTCTTCTTTGGAGTCGTCGGGCAGAAGTGGCGGGGGTTTGACGGGCGGTAATGGCGGACATGGTTCTCCGAGCTCGGTGTCATCCTCCTTTCTGGAAGAGTCCGATCGATCTCTGGGGTTAAGCTCTCCTGTACATAATGAGGATCGATCCTCGGAGCCTACCTCCCCTGCGTATGCGGAGAAGAGGATCGTCTTCGGGATTCCCATCCATCTTCTCAAGGGTGGTATCCCCTTAGATGATGCGCCCTTACCACTGGTCGGTAATGTGTCCTCTATTCCAGGTTACGACTGGGCTCCGCACGATGCCAACTTATTTGCATCGGAATACGGTACTAAGAAGGCGTTGACGTGGAGGGTCGGCTTCCTCTACATTGTCAAAGATGTGGAGGACTCTCGACTAATACGGGCTGACGTGAGCATGAGGAACGAGCGGGTTTATCATGGGAAGGGGTCAAGCCCGGACGACTTCTTCTTCATGTACGCCAATTTTTTCGATCAGCTCTGCTTCTGGATACCTTTCACCATGTTTCAAATGGCCTTTCTCCGGGAGTTGAACGTTGCTCCTACCAACTACATCCAAATGCTTGGGCGACCGTCCAAGCGTTTACAACAATGTGTTTGGCCCTTGGGATAACTCCGACCATCCCAGTTTTCTTGCATTACTTTGAGGTTCGCCCGCTCCCCAAGGGTGGCTGGGTTTCTTTGACATCTATCAAAGACAGGACCCTCTTCCGTCCACATTCCAACTTGTACAAGAACTTCAAGAATCAATTCTTCAAAATCATCATTAATGAGGTTGGCCGTCACGAGTTTCACGACGCGGCAGGAAATCCCTTGTTCCCCTTTTATTGGACAAGGAAACCCAAGAAAATAAAAGCCTACCCGGTCGGTTCGATGAACCCGGTCGACTTGGAAGCCATTCGAGTTATCAACGCTCTCTCCCGCCGCCTTTCTGCCCGCAACTTAGTCGAATGTCTTCGTCATGAGGATTGTGAACGAATGGCGTTCGGTATGATATTTTATGTTCAATTTGTCTTTTTTAATAGGTCGGTGTTAACTTAGCTGAATTTTCGTGTTTTTGCCAAATATCATGTCTGCTCCTCCTCGCTGCAAATCCAACTTCATGGCTTCCAAGAAAGGAGTCTGTGCCAGCTCCTCGAGCGGGCGGGAAAAGGTCGCCCCGACTGCTCCTCGTCCACCCGTCGTCAAACGCGTCTCCTCCGCCAACCGGCTATCGGTGGCTTCTACGACCGGCGCTAAAACTTCTCCCGCCGTCAGTTTGGCGGCTCATAACAAAAGTTTTCCTTTTCAGTGATAAACACTGTCTTCTCCCGATCAGGTTCATACATGGGTATCTGGTTATACCCAGAGTAAGTGTCCAGGAAGCTTAACATCCGGTGGCCGGAGGCACCGTTCACCAATGCATCTGTGCTCGGCAAAGGATGAGAATCCTTAGGGCAGGCCTTGTTTAGGTCAGTGTAGTCGGTGCACATACGCCATTTCCCGCTGGCTTTCTTCACCATGACCACATTGGCGAGCCAAGTGGTGTACGTCACTTCCCTGACAAATCCAACCTCCTTCAACTTCCTCACCTCCTCTTCTACAGCTGTTCTCTTATCCTCCCCAATCCGCCGCTTCTTTTGCGCTACCGGCCGCGCCTCTTTGAACAATGCCAATTTATGTGACATGACTGAGTGATGGATCCCCGGCATATCGGCGACCGTCTAGGCGAATAGGTCTTGGTTCTTCCACAGAACGGACCAAATTTCTTTCTCCAATTCAGGCTCTAGCCCACGAGCCTTAGCGGTGGTCTGGGAAGCGCTTCTTCCTATCAAGACCGGCTGCGTCTCCCCTAGGAGCTCCAACCGGTCTTCGATGTTTGTTCGCGGGTCGAAGTCTGCCATAGCCACTTCAGATCCGCTTGGCCTCCTCTTCACCGTGCGGGTGTGAAGCTTCAGGCCTGCTACATAACATTCCCTAGCCGTCTTCTGATCTGCTCGGATAGTGTAGATTGTTCCTTTGTCAGAGGGATACTTCATCGTAAGGTGGGGGATCGATACAATTGCCCCAAAGGCGTTCAGACATGGTCGGCCCAGTAACACATTATAGGAGGTGTTGGCCTCCACGAGCAAGTATCTAACCCTTCGCTCCTCATTGTCCCGACCGGTCCCCAATCGAGTGCGTAAATTCACATACCCCCTAGTATCCACCCTTTCGCCTACGAAACCTACTATCTGCTCGTTGTACGGAACAACGACGTCGTTTGATATGTCCATCTGCTGGAAGGTTTTCAAGTAGAGGATGTTCACTGAAATTCCCTGGTCAACTAGCACCTTGCTCACACCGTAGCGAGCGATCTCTGCTGTTATCACCATTGGATCATCTTGATCGGGGTCGGGCGCATGAAAATCTTCGTCTGAAAATGTAATGGGCGGCATCGTCCTCCGGGGTTTGTCAACCGCGTGAACGGATCCTAAGGCCCGTAGATGACGCTTCCGGGCGGATGAAGAAGATCCTCCCCCGGCGAAACCGCTGGATATTGTGTTGATATGTCCCCGCAGAGGACGATCGTGGCTCCTACTACAGCTTCGGCTTCGCCGCCTCTCATATTGTGGGCGATCTATTTGGTCCCGTCGCGACCTTTCTTGTCTTTTCGGTCTTTTAGGACTGGTCCGCCGTGGACTTGGTCGATCCAAGGGTACATGGGGATGATCGATCCGCACATACTTCTTCAGGGCCCCTGCACAGATTAATTCTTTTATTTTATCCTTCAGGGTCACGCACTCCTCCGTGGTGTGGCCCATATTTTTATGATACAAATAGTGTTTATTATCGTCCGCCCCTAGCGGTGCGAGTCGTCTCTTTGCTTCTGGAATCAGCTCCGCACTTAGGGCTTCCTGGAAAATTTTTGCCCGAGGGGCGTTCAAGGGGGTGTATTGTTAGAATCGCGGTCCTCGGGGTGGTTCTCTTTGCTTAAACCCTCCGGACTTCCCAGCCTGACCGCTCGATTTCCCTCCGTCGGTTTTCTCTCCTTTGCTCTCCTGGTTTTACTTCTTGTATGATAGCTTCATCTCCTCTACCCTTATCTCATTAGTCACCCTCTCTCGCAGCGCTTCCATGGTTTTGGGCGCTCGTCGACAGACGCTGTCCTTGAATGGTCCGGGCTTGAGAGTAGGTAGGACGTACTGCACAGTGAGTTTCGGGCTTAAACCCTTCACCCGCCGGACGGTCTTCTGATAGCGATCCATGAATGCTCTCAAAGTTTCTTCTTTCCCCTGCTTCAGGGTGACCAACTAAAAAATGGTCAAGTCTTGAGTGCTACTGCCGTGCGAACTGATGATTGAACATGCGCTGCAATCCAGCGAAATTCTCGATGAAGTTTGGAGGAAGTGAGTTAAATCATTCAAGTGCCTCCCCCTCTAATGATAAAGAAAACGCTCGGCACCATATGGCGTCGTTGCCCGTATGGAACGCCATTGTGTTCGTAAAGGTCTTGATGTGGGCCTCCGAGTCCGTCGTCCTGTCGTATATCTTAAACTGGGGCGGGACGAACTACTCTAATATCTGGACGTCCATGATTACCTAGACAAAGGGGAGTAATGTTGACGAGGTCTCAGTTTTTACCACTAACTGCTTGTCCCCCGCGGCACTCTCCGCGTGTACTGATTTGACTTTACTTCCCTCGACCTCCGGTTTCGTGGGTTTCTACTTTTTGTCTGGCCCACTGCTATGTTCGGCTTGATCTTCCAATGTGGCCTTGTCACGTTCCTTAGCCTGCTCTCCTTCCCCCTTCTCTCCTGCCTCCTCTCGGGAAATCCGTGCCGAACATTAGTCCTTGACGACTATGAGTTTTGCCTCATGGCGTTGCTGCATCTCCTCCATTTTTTACTGTAGCATCCGGATCATCTCCACTGGGTCGTCAACGCTAATGTTTCTCATGGTCACCATTTGGCTTTGCAAGTAACTCGGCCCCACGGTAGGCGCCAAAATGTTTCGGTTATGGGACTGAGTCACCAAACTCCTTCACAATTTTGTCTTCTCGCCGTCCGATCTCACTCCAAGCTCCATTGTCTTGCTCTTCCGTCTGGGAGGGAACCTGTCAAAGATCCTCCGATGCCAAAGTCAGTATACGAATCGTTCGACAATTCAATAGAACAGTAATAAATGTGTAGAAAATGCAACCTATCTACTACTTACCTTTGACCTGTATTTATAGTTTTCGCCATGGGTGTCACAACCAGGATCGCGACGGGACGGCGAGCCGAAAACAAATGAGTTTGGGAAAAAGATTTTGGAGTCGCCACCATAATTTATTATGGAAAAACTATGGAAAACCAAAAAATAAGACATGGTCTGCGAAAAGTAGATTTTAGGTTCGGGAATCGGTTACGAGTAAGGAAGGTATTAGCACCCTACTACGACTGCCTAAAAGCAGTACCTTTAATTAAATGTATAAAGTTGACGTGGTTTTGATAAATGTTTAATTTTCCCTTAAAAAAAATAAAGAAACTATTAATAAACAAATTTTTTTTTTGTTTTATGAACCCGACAAGGATTGACCTTGCTCCTACGTATATCCATTAAAGATGGACAATCAAGGATCGCGTAGATCTTTATGTAGAAAAAAGTTTGTGAGTTTGTTTTAAAAATTATTATAGATTGATTTAAATTTTTGAAAAACGAACCCAACAAAGATTTGATTTAAAAAGATTGACATTTTTTTTGGTTTTAAAGATCTCGTCCTTTTTTATTATTTAAGAATGGTGGGAAAAAGAAAGAACCTGGCCATAAGTCGACACATACTTATAAAAAATTTATGATTTAAAAAAAAACATTAATTGTGTGTAGGAAAAATAATAACTTTAGGAAAAACTTCAGAGTACGATAAAAAAAAAAAGAATGGTGTAGAGGTGACATACCTTTTTAGCTTTCAGTACTCTCGTATCGTTGACAGAACCTCTCATGCGTGAGAACCTATTTTTCTCTATCCTCTCTTTCTCTCTTTTTATTATTTTTGCATGTTTCTGCTTCTCTTTTTTTCGTCCCCTTTTACTATGGCAAATGAACAAAACAGGGAAAGAAATGGTCTTGGTTGTCAGAAAACAAATTAAATAATATTCAAAGCATTAATTATCATTATTGTCAGAAAATCATATTTTCCTCTTTAAAAGCAACTGACGCAACAAATTATATTAATATACTATTTTAATTATTGTTTATAATTATTAGCATAATATTAATTCAAATTATTACCATATTAAACTAACATTTCAAAAAAATATGGTATTAAAGTTATTATTTTATCCCTTTTTACCGACCATTAATTATTATTATCTTATTTTTTATTATTTTTAAATATTTACTTACCCAGACGAAATTGAGTGTTGACAATGGGTTTGGGATTAGTGAAGAGTTAATCACAGCCCAATTTTAGTCTAATAACTATAATCGTTGTTTACCTTAATCATAGTCTTAATGATCGAGAAAACTTTCTAATCAGTCTTATTAATCTCAATAAGAGTTAACATTGTATACATTTAAATACTTTATTTTGAAATATTGAATTAGTATCTACATAAAAACATCATGAGAATCATTACATTTGGATAATAACAGTATTTGGTTGTTAATAATTGATTATATTAGGAAAGGTGAGTTAAGGATATAATATAAAAATATAACATTAAAATGGAGAAGAAAAAGAGAAGAAAGAGATAAGTTAAGAAAGTGCTCAGTGGAGATTCGGTAAGTTGAAATGAAGTTTCGTAGAGTAGTTGGAAGCTGGGGAAGGGAATATGTGGTAGAGGCCGTGTCTTGAGGAGTGTTGTGTTGTGAACTTCTGTCTTCTGTTCTTACTTTCTTTGGTTCTGTCTTTCACTCTGATTTTCCCATTCCCCTTGATGTTGATGAGTCAAATGAACATCTTAAAGTGCATTGGGGTTGGTAAGGCATCAGAATAATTTGTTCCAGGGGAGGTATATATATACACCTTGGGAGAGGTAGAGACTTAATACAAAGTACTAGTAAAATGTCATTTTTGTCTCTATCTTAATAAATATAACTGTTTAATAATTTTTCAGTCACGTCTTCTCCTAACAATCAGACTACTCGAAGGAAGTGACCATACATGTGTAAGTGAACATACAGAATGGAACACAAGATTTTAGTAATTTTAGATGTGAGAAATCTTATTTTTTATATAATTTTTTCATTGTAAATGAATGACAGCAACAAAAAGTAAAATTTGTACGAGATATGAGACACGCTTATTGCAAGTGTAACATATTTGTTGTTACAAGTGTAACATATTTGTGAGACATAAATTTTATAATAAAGAAAAAAAGTAATAGTTTATTTTTAAGCACTTTTATCTTATATTTTAAAAATAATTATGTCCTTTTCTCTGATCTTAATTTTTTATACATTCACAATTTTTATTTTTTATTAGTTATTTTAAAAAGTAGTAAATAATTTATATTCTTTACTAGTAGTAATTCCCGTTGGTTATATTCTAGTCAAAATACTAATAATTTGATACATCAAAATAATTAAAATAATAAAGATAAAATATTAAAATTTTATGTAAAAATCAATTTCACTAATATATTGTCTTTATTAATTATCATTGCACTAATATATTTTTAAAAGATATTTTTTGTATTAATTAAAATGGTGGTGGAGAAATGAACACAAAAAATCATGACTTTCAACTTACATGATACTACAAGAAAAAAATAAAAATAAAGTAGTAGCTTACTCTATAAGACAAGATTATCTAAAAATATTTTATTTTGAAGTTTAACAAAATGATTTATCAAAATAGTGTTTTTGCAAAAATCGTATAAGATACGTTATCTAAGTGTTATAGTAAATTGTTTATTGTTTACATCCAATGTTCTCAATCATTAGATGAATAGTTTTTTTTTGTCTTTAAGTAGTGTTTCTTGTTTGTGTAGATCCTACTAAGGAAAAGATATTTTATTAAAGTTTGTGTTGATCCAAAAAGACGTTAAGAGATATAGGGATATTCTAGGAATGTTTCCTCGTTGTTTTTTTCCTAATCATTTGTATAATAACACGATTTTTCTCTACAAAAGAACAAAATGTCTGACAATATACAAAAGACTACATCAACTTTATCAAAAGTCATTGGCTAAGTGTAACAGATAATTCTTGAAACTCTCTATAAATTGGAGACTACATGAAAAAGAGAAAAAAAGGATAACATTACAATACCCTTACGCTACTGAAATTCTTTCTGGTTATGCATCATCTACCATTGGTAGTACATTTATGTAACAAGTTTCTCAAATTTGTATTATTTTGATCATATCCTCTATAAGAGAGTTATTATTGTATTTGCTTTAAACAAACATTTTCTTTTTGGATACTCAAAAGTGATTCAAAACACTCTATTTGTTTAGCTTAGGGGGAGTTAAACGTATTTGGCTAATTGAGTTGTTGTAAACTAGGAGTGGTGAAACTCGTTTGTAACTTGTTGAAGTTTGTGGAATCCTTTAAGAGTTCTTAAAAGAGAATTGGATGTAACTCAAGTTGAGTGAACCAATATAAAATGAGCTTTTGTCTTTTCCCTCATTTTACTCTATTTCCAAATGCTTCTAAAATAAGTGTTCAAAACTGTATGCAGACCATCTAACCCCTACAAAAAATGACTAATACTTTTACGAGGAGTTTTCAAACTCTATTGAACCTCCTCTTTCTAAAGTTTGCCTGTTATTTTGATTGGTATCAGAGCGAAGCGAACCTCTCGGAGTTAGTTCTTCGTTAGACTAGAGAAAAGATCCTACTTGTAAATGGAAAACAAAGGATTCACTATCAACCACCATCTTCATTTTAAGGGGAAAAAGTTTAACTACTGAAAACAAAGAATGATAACATTATTTGAATCCTATCACATTAATATGTGGGATGTAGTCGAAAATGGAAACTACATACCCCTTGATAAAGAGGGTGAGCCCCTAAAAGAAGCTTATGGTCAGATGACAAAAAATAAAAGTAGCTTCTACACTCTAAAGCCATAAATTCATTAATGTGCTCTTTATATGAAGAGCATTACATAAAGGTATATGTGTACAAAGGCGCTAAAGAGATATGGGATACGCTGATGGTCACCAATGAAGGTTCAAACGAAGCTAAGAGAAACAAGCTCAATTTGCTTACCAGACAGTATGAGTTGTTCACCATGATAGACAATGAAGGTGTTCAAGCAATGTTCAACTGTTTTCAAACTATCCTGAACGAGTTGGTCTTCAGCCAAGACTTATGAAAACTTTAATCATACTGATAAAATTCTATGCAACCTTCCTCGTTATTGAAGACCTTAGGTTACAATGTTGAAAACGTATAAGAATATTGTCGGTCTCAACCTTTAAGAGCTGGTTGGCATCCTAAAGGTCCATGAGTTAGAGCTTTAGCACGTGGGCTAATCAGAAAAGAAAAGATTATAACTCTCAGAGCTCAACAACCCATAAGGAAAATGTTCATTAAAGCCCTCAAGTTTGAAGAACCTTTAGAGGAATCAAATGTTGACCATGACTTTGCAGATGAAGATGAATTGTCGTTCATCTCTAGAAATATTCATTCCTTGTGGAAGAAGAAGAAGAATATACCATTCAAAGGTAGATGTGTTGAATCCTCATCCAGAAACGAGAACAAGAATAAACACAAGGAATGACCCGCTATGTGCTATGAATGCATAAAGTCTGGACATTTTAGGTCAAAGTGCCCTGATATTGAGAAACTAAAAAAGAAAGTTGTCTTCCTTAAACGAGATAAGAAGAAAGTACTCATGAGTAATTCGGAAGACCTATACTAGTCTGAGTCAGAGGAAGAAGAAGCCAATATGTGTCTAATGACTGATTCTGTTGAATGCACGTCAAACGACTTTAATGAAGAGTTAGATTTTACTGATCTTCACTATGTTATTGAAGCATAAAATGAGTTGTTATCTAACTCCTCCAAACTTTTAGAAGCATTTAAAACTTTAAGAAAACGGTTTCAAAAATGCTCCAAAGAAAATGAGATTTTGAAAGAATATTTCTAGCATTGAAAGATGTCATAACTTTCATAAAATAGTAAAACAATGACCTTGACAAGAAGTTGTTCCAGTCTAACTGATGGAAGGGAAAACTATTTTCGAAAACTTAAATGTTGAAGAAAACACTAGTTACTGAAGATTTTAAATGTGTTAACCTTCTACAATGTGAAATTGACACCTTACTCAAGGTGTTAACAAGAACAATAATGAACGTCTAGGACTTCTAATAAAGTGTTTTAAATGTTCATTTGACAAAATAGGTCTAAGATTTAAAGGTAAATCAACACATTATATGCTCTCTTCAGAGTTTATGAAAGTTGAAGAGGAAGTCTCCAATACTACATCTACTTATGAAAAGAAAAAGATGCTAAAACTAATAAAGTAGGACCCAATGCGAAATTGGTACCTAAAGATAAGATCATCACTCTTGCAGATTTGCTTGATGACCAGAAGGAAACCCTGGTCATGGTACCTGGATAGTAGCTACTCGCAACACATGACAGGAGAAAGGCCTATGTTCCAAGACTTGAAGATGAAGAAGGGAGGAATAATGACTTTCGGAGGAAACCAAAAAGGCAAAATAATAGGTATTGGCAAGAAGTATAAACGCTTCCCTTTCCATTGAAAACGTTTTATTGGTTGAAGGCCTTAAATATAATTTAGTGAACATAAGTCAATTGTGTGCCAGCGGAAAAAAAAGTTTTGAAAAAGGCCAATTTAAAGTCTAGACGACTAATGACAAACAATATTTTGTTGATAGATAAGGGAATTTGTATAAAATACATCTTCATGAATTGTATGTTCAACGTGTTTAATCTCTAGTATGAATAAAAGATGAGATTAAAATCTCGCATAGTAAATGTGAATACGCAAACTTAAGATTAACCTCTAAGTTACAATGATTTCGTAAAAGGATTATGACAAGATATTTTGTAATTGAGACAATTTTACAACACATCTATATAAACTTTTTGAAAATGATTGAAAAGAAAATAAAAGATGAACTACTTTATAATAATTTCTATTAGAGAAAATTATCGTGTTTTAAGTCAGAACATGTGTGATGAACTCTAATTGTTTTCACTCACATTTTTGTAAAATTAGTTTTAAATATTTAAATATACGTAACGCATGTATCAAAATTAATTTAAACTACAAACTCGGGATCATGTAATTTAATAAAAACTGTTATATTTAATTTTAACTCAGTGAACAATTTACCACACAGGGATAAAGAACCAATTGTACATATATTTTCTTTTTTCTTTGCTTATATTTTTGTTTTCTGTTATATCCTGTATTTCCAATTTTCAAAAATAGTTTTAAGTATTATATTTTTTTTTATCAAATTTTATAATTTGATAAAAGATTTTTTCTTATCAAATTTTAAAATTTAATGATTTTTTTTATAAAATTTCAAAAGTTATTGAAAGTGTTGTTTTTATTGAATTTTGAAATTTAATGAAAGATTTTTCAAAAACTTTATTAAATTTTGAAAAAATAAATATTTTTATTGAGTTTCGAAATTTGATAAATGAAAAAATTCATGGAATTTCAAAATTTAATGAACTTTGAAATTTTTTTATCAAATTTTAAAATTTGATGAAAAAAATTCTTTAATATGAAACATTGAAAGAATTTGAAAGTACATAATGAAATGAATGATGAAAGATGCAAGATGATGATTCATTTGGTTGTAAAAGACTAGTAACAATTTAACCATTCAAAATTAATGCGCAGTATAATAAATGTGACTTGAAGAGAGATAAATGAGTCTTTTCTTTAAGCGCATAAGAGAGAAAAAAAAAAATATGACCACTATCAGTATGAATTTAAGGTCGTTGCTGTCAAGACAAAACCTTATTCATACACTTCTCATAACATAAAGATCCAATATTTTCATTTTTAAAACCGATACTAAACAGAAATTGACCTCTTAATATGAAGAAGTAAGCATTTTAAGTTTTTTTTTTTATCACGGATGTTGTCAAAAGTTGTTACATACCTTATGTCCACATTTTCATATAACCAACAATATGTAAGAATATCTCAAAGCTTGCCTTTAGATTAAACTTTTCATTTTTCACATTGGCGTGTCAAATTTGAAACCGGGTTGGAAATTTTCAAACAGATTTCGTGGACTTTTGAAGAAAAAATAGAAAAGAAAAAAAAAAGTTTAGCATCATTACTTCATCCGAAAATTCTTATTTTGAATTTTGTCATTCTTTATACTCTTTTACTGATTTGCAATAGTTTAGTACTCAATTATCCATATCATACTTCTTTTAATATATAATATCAAACTGTCAATTTTCTTTTCGTTCTAGTAACGGTGATATTTTTTAATTCATGCAAGTTAGTCAGGGAATTGAATATTTAATATCTTCAAAATTGACTCTATTACAAAATTTTTAAAAAATAATATATTCTTATACATAAAATTTTAAACATATATTTATTGAATTCTCAGAGTAGTTTTGTTAGTTTTGAATTAATAATTTCTATAGTGTTATATTTCAACAATATTACAAAAGAGATGGAACAAACTAATAGTCAAGACTAAAATAATTTCTTTATCAAATATTAAATATAAAAAAGATTAAATAAAATTCAAAGGTGTCATTCAATACACACCAAGTTTGAACATATAAATTATTAATTTAACTCATTTAAAGGAGGCTTATATGTGTGTGACTTTATGTAAGTTTGCTTTTATTTTCTTTTCCTAAATATCAATTTTATTTTTAAAATTTTCAGTTTCATTTTATTTTAGGATCATAATAATTATTTTTATTAATTATACTTTTTAATATTTAAATAACTTACAGATGTATTTTGTAAGACTATCTATACTTTTAATATAAAATTTCAAAATGAATTAGATATGACGTTTTTCACATTTACTTTAAAATTTGTAGTTTTCAAAGTCTCATCTTTTTCATCAAATCGAAGCCTTGAGAATGTGGTGAAGAATAAAATAGTTTGGACCAATTGAATTCTGGTTGTGGTAAGTATAGCCAATTTTATCTCAAGTTGTTCTTTTTTTTTTTTAGTTTATGCTAAGGGAAGATACTACCTATATATGGTTGATTTATTCAAAAGCCTACTTAGATAGCTCAAAAAATAATTATTGGATAAAATATGTTTCAAAAGGGGTTGATATTAATTTTTATCATGTTAGATTTTTTAGTGAGTGATATGTATATATATTAGTTAGTAAATCTTGTTTTTTTATATAATTTAAAATATTAAATATGTTTTTATCTTTTAATTTTAGATGAAAATTAAAATTAAATATTTTTAAAATTTTGGATCAATTTAGTTTTTCATCTTTATAAATATATAAATTTAATTTTTTTAAATTAATTTTCAAACACATTTCTCAGTTAATATTAAAACAAAAATATATCAAACCGTTTAAACATTCAAATATAATGTTAAATATATTTAAAACGTCAAATAAATTTAACAAAATTTAAATAACAAAATTTAAATTAATTTCAACTTTTACTTAAAGAATAAAAATATATTTAACATATACAAAATACTATAAGTTTAAACCAAACAATATAATTCATTGGCTTAAATAATGTGTATTTTTTCTTTCGTTCCTAAAGAGTATAATGAAACGTATCGTTGACAAAGAAAAAAGGATGGCTGAGGGAAAATCAAATTCATTCAAGTCAAAGCTAGAAATCAATAAGGAAGAAATTTCTCACGGAAGACATTTGGTTGATTTAAAATAAGTAGAGCAATGAATAACTTCATTCCTTAATTGAATTTTTTTATTATATTAATACATCTATTATTTGTGGTGCATATCTACTCCTATTTGATTTTCTGTTTAACAATTTCGATTATTTATTTTACTCAGTAATACTTCCTTACTTTCATAACTCAGACACCTTTATATTTTTGTGATCTATGCATTAAAAATAAAAAAAAATGTATTTTAATTCAAAGCATTTACTACGCAATAAATGAAACTTTACCGAGGGACTGATTGTTCTCTTCCTTGTCATTCAACCAAAAAAAAGTTCTCTTTCAACCGATATTTTCTCCATACACGACTCAAATGTCACTTAAATTAATTATAGTTGATTTTTAGTACTTCATTTTGGTTAAATGTTTTTTCTTCCTCCAACTTTCATTACACCTATCTATCTCGAAGGCTCCAAAATAAGCGTTATTATATATACTGTTAAAAATAATAAGTAGCATGGATAATTTTAAAAAGATTTAATAAATTGAAAAGAAAATGCATAAATAGTATTTTTTTTATTATTGATATGCATTAAGAAAATATGAAACTATATTCTAAGATGATATAAAATATCTTATTTATTCCTTGAATGTGCAGCAAATTGTTGATAATTTAGGGTGTGACGAAAGAAAAAGGAAACTCACAACTTGGTTGTTAGATACCCGTGAAAATGCAATATATGCTCATTGACAGCGGAAGAATGGTCACCTTTTTCATTCAATGCAAGCAAGATGCATGGTAACATCACCAATTTGCAAATGCAAATTTCGAATAAAAAATATATTTTTGAAAACTATAATTATTTAATAACTCATCTTTTATTAAGATAATAGCTAACACGATAATTTTGTAATTGTATTATTTAGAATTAATAGAATAGCATATAAGTAATTATAAATTAATTATATTTTTTAAAAGTGTAAAATTATCATTATTTTCTCCAATTCCTCACTAATTGGCAACATGCGTAATTACTCACACGTAACCAATTTGCGTGTGCAAAACTTTGGTCCAATATTATTGGAAATGTTTCATATATAGGTTTCTTTAAATAAAAAGTGTGTATATATATATATATATATATATATATATATATAT
>NW_025904552.1:57881-112150 GCF_018835915.1 Vigna umbellata
GTCTTTTATACACATATAGGTGTATATAAGAGACAGTATATATATATATATATATCATTATTTAATATATTTATAAAGTTCATATCCAAGTTGCATGCAAATTGATGTCTCACAGGTCAACACACCCCACATGAAAGTTGTGTGGAGTTTAGTTTAACTTTTTTTTAAAGTACAAGAATTGAACGAGTAATTGAAAAGCAGTACGGAGTTTTTATTTTTAGACGATTTTTTTAAAAATAAATTCGACAATTAATTTTACCAAATAATTTTTCTTAAAAGGATATTTGAGAAGAAGAAACACATGAAAACCTAAGACAGAAACCACTTCTCTCGTCAACATATATTTGTTTAGTCACGAAATCTTCGTGATCAATTTTGAAAATTTGACAAAATTGACATATTTTAAAATAAGTTTTAGTTAGTGATCTGATTTTAGCAAACGCGACATTAAAATTAGGATAATTTATAACTATTTAAAATGATGTTAATATAAAGCTAAAAATACATTAACATGTGTCATGCAAAGTTTATGAAGTTAATTTTTATTCATCGTTCTTTTTTTACAATATCAAAATTAAATTCAATTATTTCAAAATTTAAAGGAATAAAAAAATCGAAAAAATTGATAGTGAATGGAGGTAATCCAACAGATTTTCGGAGGTCTGTGAGGAATTGAGCGACCAAATATAAAGGACCAAGCTCACACTTCTTGCAATTAGCCCAAACAAATATCTACTCTGAGAAGTTTCTTCAAGCACCCCCATACATTTCTTTTTGCACCCTCATAAAGTTTTGTACTTCGGAAAAGTTTTGTACTACGCAGTCTGAAATGTAAATTTTACATTCTAAAA
This sequence comes from Vigna umbellata, assembly GCF_018835915.1. Next base: position 58,733 of record NW_025904552.1, read on the forward strand.
TATATAATTTAGAAGTATTTTTTACTTTATATTATATAACATACAATGTGAAATACAATTTTTTTATTCTAAACAGCATGACCAAATATAAAATGGTATTCTAAATTATACAATTTAAATACATTTTTTTCATCGAATTATATAATTTCGAATGCAATTTTTATTTTATATTCTGAAATATGCTATTCAAAATATAAAAAAATGTATTTTCAACTGTACATTCCAAAATACATAAATTTACGGGGAATGTAGGTTAAAATTAAGGAGGTGCAGACTGATTGTATTTTTTGGGTCCTAAGCTATTGATAGGCCTAGCAGACTAAATAAATGGTCGGTGTTGCTCCCTCCACCGCTACCCCTTCTTCTTCTACCTTCCCATAAAATTTTTAATGACAAAATTACTCTTTAATTTTTAACCATTTTACTTTTAACCTTATATTATTCCTCACTTTTACTCTTGTGCAACCTCCCCTCAGCTTTCTTTGAGATCCATTTCTTTCCACCGTCGTCTCACTCTCTCATCTCTTTCGGTGAGATCTGTTTCTTCTCACCCCAACTCTCCCCTTCTCTCCGTTTGTGGTGGTGCGATGGTGTGGCAGTGGGTACGATTGTGGTTCGTTAGTAGTGACTGGTGCGTGTAGATCTTCGTTGGTCTACCCTCAAGTTGGTTTTCTTTAACCTATGTGCCCCAGTGCTCTCGAATTGTATAGCCGCGGCCTCCTCCCATCACATCACATCACACAAGCAAACCAAAGGATATGTAAGATATGCTATGGATAGGGTGTTCTCCTCAGTCGACGAAATCTCTGATCACTTCTAGCCATCGCCGCCGACCCCATCTCCTTCGCCGATAAGGCCTCCAAGATGAGACGCAATGCCTCCGAGAAGGCCTTCCAATGCTTCATCCAGAAAGCTCCCACTAACGCCGCTGTTACTACTCGCATTTTCCTCCGCAATTCCACTGTTAGTCGTCGTTGGATCGTCTTCTTCACGCGGGATGTTTGGCACACAGCGCTGCCGTCGCTCGCCGCATGATCTCCACCATCCTTAGCGGCCACCGCTCCATCTATTCTGACGCCTTCCATTCCCGCCATCATATCTCTCTATCACTTGTAAATCCTGGAAGAGGATAACCACCAACCCCGTGCCGGGATGAATCTCATCTACAAGTTGATGAAAAATGTAGTCTTTCGAAAGGTCGTAGTCATCATCAAATGCAATGTATACTCTTTCTCCAACTCACTTCATATCAATTCATATGAAGGAACCATCTGCAACTGATAACAAAGGTAAGCTCCCAAGGAACTCCTTCTCCAATCCGCAGGGAAGACCCAATTCAGAGTAGTGCCTCCATCTCCTTCGCAACAAACACAATGGGAGTACTCACCCCTGCAGAAACTTCAACTTCTGTTTCACCTTCCATCAAAGTTATTATTTTAATATATTTTGGTCAAAGAGAGAAAGAGATTTAAGGTTAAAAGTAAAATGGTTAAAAATTAAAGGATAATTTTGTCATTAAAAATTTTGTGGGGAGGTGGAGGGAGAAGGGGTGGTGGTTGAGGGAGCAACACCCATAAATGGCTTAGGAGTTTCTTCCTACAGTTCCACGTATTTCTTTCTGCACTCCAATTAATTTTTATAATTTGGTTTGTGTAATCTAAAATATAAAATTTTATTTTGGAATGTATGATCAAAAATTTATTTTTTAGTTCTTATTTCAAATTATATAATTCAAAATACAATTTTTAATATTCCAGAATACAGAGTCTTATGGAGGTACAGATAGAAATTATGGAGATGCAGGAAAAAGAAATTACCCATGCCTCATAGTCCCAATCGTGCATGGGTGTTGCTCCCTCCACCACCCCAAGTGCTCCTGCACCTCCCCACTATTTTCTTTTATTCCAAAAATACTCTACATCTCCCCACTATTTTCTTTTATTCCAAAAATACCCAACACCTTCCCACTATATTCAACAATCTTTCTCTTTCTCTCTCCACATTAATGGAGCATTCACATGGCTTAGATTTAAACTCATGATATATTGCAAAATAGTGGGGAGGTGCAGAGTATTTTTGAAATAAAAGAAAATAGTGAGGAGGTGCAGAAGCACTTGGGGTGGTGGAGGGAGCAACACCGATCGTGCATTGGTGTATGTGGTTTGGAGACTTTGGGCCAACCAAAAATCAAAACTGTGTTTTTGGGACTGGCAATTCATATCCAATAACCAAAGAGTGTCACTATAAATTTTAGCATAAAGACATTTTTCCAACCTTTGTAATTATGATTTTTGACTCTCAATTGGAGACTTAATCATCCTCAATATTTCTTGCCCCTTTTTAAAAGACGTGTTATGTGAAAATTGATCCAAATTCTTCCCAATCCCTTTCATACTTTTTAGCAAATTTGTCTTTTTTTCATACACTCTTTATCTATGCTAAAAAAGAAGAGGAAAACAGTTTCAATGTAACAAACAATCATGAGAAGGAAGGTTAAAACATAGAAGAACTAAAGTTAAAAAGAGTAGCATATATTTGCATGTAAAGTTTCCTCTTGAAAATTTTACAGCAGCATTTGGTAGAAGCAAATTTAGGCCAAGTTCACCTAGTTTTGGATCTGACGGGGTGAACAGGATTTGGCCACCAAAAGTAAAACCATGGAAGTTGGATGATTGGTGAGGAAGAAAAAAGTTATTATCCCCACAACGTTAGCTGTTGATTGTATGGTTAGATGCAGAAGCTAAGAACGTGGCCTTTTCGGGATTTACATAATAGAAAATTTAAGAAGGAAAGATTAAAGTAAGAAGTAACGGGAAGCACTCATGAGCAGCACTTAAAAAGGGTTCTAAAAGTGTGCGCAAATTAAGGAGTTCCTCAGTATCCTCCAAAAGTGAGAGGAAACGACCACTGGTCCAACCAAAAGACTAAAATTTTACCAAATGCATAGAAGGGGACCTCCCCCTAAGCTAAAATTCCTCTTCTTCATCATCAATTTTCTCATTCTCTTTTCTCTCTTTCACACACATTCAGACTTCATGTCTTGCCTAAAGGCCAAAACCTCTTTCTCCATACCTTTTACAACGCCTAGCACAGTCCAACTTTGTTGCACCCATGAGTGCCAATCACCATCAACTAAAAATTTCTGTTATGTAATAGGATAAAGATATTCGTTTAAGATAAGGACGCATCCAAAGTTTTTACCTTGCTCAATGAAGATACTCTCGGTTAAAACATGCACAAGTAAAAGCTTAGGATTACGGAGGAAATCATCGTTTTATCATGTTAATAATTCGTAGGTCCAATTATTGAATCCATGCAGCCACCCCATTGATTTATCATATAATATTTTGAGTAGATGAGGTAGTTAAAACGAAAAAATGGTGAAGGAATATTAATGAAATTAACATGGAGTTGTTTTTGTGTGGAAAAGATATAATATTCTTACTTTTTTTGGGTGTGGCTGAGCTAGTTTGGGATGGGGTTTGCAAGCACAGAGATCTAGGATCCCAAAAATCGCATATCAAGTCAGCAACATAAATTCGTTGCTGACAGAATAGCATTCATGATTTGACGCACCATCTTATGATTTGTCTGTTTCTATTCTTCAAAAAAGATAAAGTTCTCACACGTGCCACTACTCACAACAGGCCAAACCATTTTCATTCTAAAGTTACATGCTACATGTAAGCAAACTGAGAAATCCACACTTTGTATAAAATAAAAGGTTCAAGAGAAAAGAGAGAATACATACAAATTCTAATAACTTCTATATGTACCTCTGAAGAATTCCAAAGTATTCAAAGATTTGAGTTTGTTATTATTCCTCAAGCAAATGTGTTCATGTATTTCCTTTTGCAATCTCTTGCGATTTTCCAAAAAGAGGGGTTACTCTCTCACACAAGTCATGATCGTTGGTCGTGCACCATAACTTTTCATCTTGGAAGTGCTTGTTTGGCATGGCACCGTCATGATCCTGCTTGCAAAACATAACTTTGCATATTGGAAGTACTTGTTTGGCACCATGGAAGCAAAACCCCACCAGCTAGTGCTCTGCATATGAGAGCACCACGGTAAATCCAGACAAGGTTTTTCATCGATCCGCAATATGTTTCACATATTATTTCAATTACATCATTTCACATTTCAGAATATTTGTTTATTTTAAACCAAACATCATTTCTTTTCTGAAATGTCAAACGGAGCATGTTATAGTGTTATAAGATATATAGCCAGAGTTAGTGTAAAAGATTTTGCTTCATTAATTAATTAAGACATAATTTGAGTGTAACTACGTACCAAGGTAGCTGGTAATAACTTGTAGTTAAGTGTAAACGAAAATGACATGAGTGAAGATTTTTGTGTAGAAAGAATTTAGGGAAAAGCAGTGGAGAAAGAGTGAAGATTCCATAGAGTGTGAGATGGCACATGCATTGGGTTTGGATAGGCCGAAAGATTGATGCCAAATATTGCCAAGTTAAGTAAAGGGGAAGCACTTGCATGGCATTATCCATTGTATGGACATCTAAGCAGTAACGAGTACAGGGCCCCAACATTCTGCTTCTATAGACTTATTAATACACCTAACAGCTCATGCAACCAAACAAAGTGTACTATTAATTTTAACGTATTGGGTATGATTAGACCCACCAACTGTGAATATTATTATTATTTTGTGTTTTGAGAAGAAATAAGGAAGTATTTTTAAAAATGATTATTGTGTGGATAGTGTTTGGATGGAGGTGATAATTTGCATAGATGAGATTTGGGGTTATCGAAAATGAAAAGGGGAAGTAAGAGAGGACAGAAGAGAAGAAACACAGGCACAGTGGTGAAAGAACTAAAGTGGGTTCACTTTGCCATCGCTATCATCCTTTCTTACCCAGAAAGCCTCCACCCGTCTGCACCCGCTTGTCCCTATTATCATTGCCTGGGTCAGGATCGTTTCAATTTTTAACAAACAATTCTCTATTTAATATTTTTTTTTTATCTATGCACAATATTATATTTAAAAAAATTAAAATCAAAATTACAACTAAAATCTCGCATTCTCAAATCCATGCAAGTCGCTAACTCTGTTCATAGACTTCCTCATAATAGCAACCTTAGCCAGTCGCTCAGCGGCTCGCCAAGCCGAAGTCGGCGTCAGCGGCTCTATTTTTTCTTCGGCGCGACTGTTAGTACGCGTTGGTCTCTGTCTGCGCCGCTGAAGCTCCGCTTGCTCAGCTTCGAGCCACCGCAGGAACTCCTCATCCGGCTTACTGGATTGCATTAGAAGGGCTCGAGCCGAGGAGAGCAAGTGAAGAGCCCCAGAGAGATCGTTGTGTTCGGCCAGCCGCGTCGACTCGGCTACGGCTCTGGCGGTGACGTGGAGGTTTCGTAATCGTTCGATCTTGGGGCAGGAGGATCGTACGGTGTGGGGACGAGGAACAAGCATTGCCTGCTCAACGGGATTCAAATACTCTCGAGTGAGGGGGTCCCGATAAGAGGATCGTACGGTTAGAACGTGGTGGGACCCAGCGGAGGCGGCAGGCACCTTCAGTTCCACCAACAATTCTCTTTCCTCCTCCGCGTAGAGATCCCCAATTCGGATCCAACCAGAACCAAGCGAAACGGGTCGACCCGCTAATGAGTACACGCCAGCGATCTCCACTGCTCGCGATCGCGACACCACCTCTAACTGAATCCTAACGTCCTGAGCAACCACGCTCAACAAACCACCCACGAATTTCGCGAGCGCGTCGTCGGAGAGCGCGTGAGGAGAATCCCCCAGGCGCACCGCGTGGACAGGGACTTCGAGGTGCGAGAGGCGAGTGGTGGACACCAGCGAGGGCTTGTGAATACTGTTTCCGGCACGTGATTCGGGGATATCGGATAGGACTATGATGCTCGCGACACCGTTCTTCTCGCGGCGGTCCTCGAGCACCTTCGCGGCCTTTTTGACGGCGTCGTTCTTCACCGGAGTTCCTTCTCGGGACTGGTCGATGGAAGCAAGTGCGTCGACAATCCGACGCGCCGATCTCTGGCCGCCGCCAGTCATTCGCCGCAGCGGAAGCAACCGCTTGGATCCGGCGGAGAATGCAACGATTGAGAGACGATCCGTTGGGCGGAGCGATGAGATTACCTGTCGCATGGAGTTTTTCATCAGGCGGAGTTTGTTGCCGGACATGGCGCCGCCTACGTCGAGCACGGCGACGAGATCAATTGGAGCTCGACGAGGCGGTTTCGGAGCGTGAGGTGGCTTCAGCTTCAAAACGACAACGTATGTTTCGTAGTTTCGGTTGGCAGCGACAATGGCTGCCTCCGGCAGCAACGATAGCTCGAGGTTCCTCCGGATTACCGGTGAGGAAGGTAAATTGGGAAGCGGAGCAACGTTGAAGCCCTGAAATTCTGTTTTGTTGTTGTCATCTTCCTCCTCGTTATCGGACTCGGGAATGGGGTTGAAGCGAGACAGTGAAGTAGGAGACATGAGGGGTTCGTCATCGTTGTAAACCTTGAAGGTTTTCTTGTTGTTATCGTCATTGTGGTGGATGGAGAGTACTGGAAGTTCCTTCCAGCTAGTGTTGCACACGGGGCAGGTTAGGATCGGGTGCTTCTTCACTATGCAAGGGAAGTGGAACGTATGAGAGCATTCGGCCGTGAAAATTGCAGTTCCTTGCCCACTCCTCACACTCTGAGTACAGATTCCACATCGACTCTGCAAAAGACAAACCATTAAAATTCAACCGTAAGACGGTGATTGATTAGGATAACACGATTCGTTGGGTTTAAGAAACTACTTAAGAATTAAGGAATCGCGTATGAGAAGAAAAAGCTAAAAAGAAGAAACCAAACTTGGTATATTGATGTTGTTGCTTACTTTGGATAGGCGTAGAGTGGCTTTGAAAAGTGAGAAGCTGGATGGTGACTTGGGGGATGAGGGGTTTGAGTTATGGAACAACCTTGGAGTTTTGCATTGAAGTTTTGGACTGTTAGGGACTGAACAGGTGGTTCGACACCGGAGGGTAGGGGTGGGTGGAGGTTGAGATTCGCAGCGGGGGGTTGATGGGTTAGAGAAAAATCCAAACTTGGAAGTGATTTTGGGACTGTGATTGGTATCGTTGTTATTGTTCTGGCAATGTTGTTTTCTCTCAGCGAAGACTTTGGGTTCTGTATCTTTGGGGATGGATGTGCAGAAGGCTCTTCTCCACCCAGTAACCATTCTCACAGTGTTGTCAAAGCGACTTTAGGAATTGAAGTGATGATGAATTGGATTATAGTTATAGAGGAGAGAGGAGTTTGAACACGAAAGATGATTAGAAAGGGAAAAGGAGGAGAATAAGAAAATAAGAAAGAGGAAGAAGAAACGGATTAGATTGAGAGAGGGTTTTCATGTTCCTCTTTTCCTTCTTTCTATTTCCATTGAGCAGCATGTATTTATCCATGTCTTGACCAAGGTGAATTTTCTATTTTTCTGTTTGGAGAGTCTAAAAAAGACGACCTGAATGGAAAAAGGCTTGTGTGTTGCTTCTAAATTGAACACCCTATCTGTGGTTGTGTCCACAACAGTGTACAATAAAAAATGTGAAAATCACGTAAAATGGTAGAAAGACAAAAGGGTTTGGGTATAGTTGGGAATATTATTATCCGGGTAAAGTGAAAGTGGGGGTGGTGTTGGGATTAACATGTGCAACTGGCAAGTGGAGGTTTCTAACTACAGTAACAAGTCAACGGGTTCCCTCCTCGGAATCCTGCATCACTGTCTCATTCCCACGTTATGGTCACCGACCCATGCAATAGTGTGAGCTCCAGAAGCGTCTCCATCTCTCCATCTCTCTCCCTTTGCACGCACACACCTTCATTCATGGTTACTCCCATTCATCCCTTTCGCCTTAATCTTCGTCACTTTTCCCTTTTCCCACAAATCAAAACCCTCCAAACCAACCTTTTGATTTTTTACTTTTTTATAATACTAACAGAAAAAATATTATTGGTTGGTTGAAATGTGCAGGAATTAGAGAGTCTGATTGGGCATTAAGTTGCCGAGCCAACTTTGGTACCTATCATCTGGTTCCTCCGTAGTGGGCTCCATTTCGTTGGCCATCGATATTAATGGTGTGGGAAATTGTGATGTTCAGGACATAGACCACTCCTTCTCCGCAGAAGGGCCAATTCGTCATTTCATCTCTGCAATCCATTAATTACCATAACAATGCATTATTAGTTTGGGTTCTAGTCAATCAATTCAATACAATACCATAACGGCCATTGGCTGGCTGCATCGTATATATATTTTTTTGTCTTTTTTTAATTTCCTCATCAATCCCAAGAAAATGCCTAACCTAAAAGAATTATAATTTAAAAATGATACCCTCACTGTTTTCTTACACCAAGTTAATGCGTTATTGATGAGGATAATTGTGGACTAGTGTGGTTCCAACCACTAATGGCACAAAGTTACTTTAGAGAAGTTATTGTTGAGATTTGCAAATTGGGGCATGTCTTAATTACGCATAACTACTCTCTCACACTTGGTTTATGACTCATTTCATTATTCATAGATAAGATCAAACTGTGTTCCAACCAAGTACTGTGATCAGAACAAACTCACCTCAATGTCGTCAAGCATTTATTTATCAAAATTCTTCATCATTATTCTTATAATGCTAATAAATTATAAATTCAAAATTGCTTTCCACTTATTAATTATTTTGTACTATAAAAAGAGTATTTGATGAAAATTTTGTGTGGTAAAAATAGTTTGGACAAGATAAAATAAAAGTGAGACAGTGTTGAGATTTCACGAATAAGGAAATGCAGAGTTGGTTTGCTTATGTATGTTCTCTCGTAAAAAGGCAGGTCTAAGGGGGGCAGGTTTCACCTCACTGTGTAAAGTTCACACTCAGATTTCCCTGTAAAGTTCTCATCAACATCATCATTATCATCATAAAGGTTTTTTATAATTTTTTATTATAATTTAAACCCTTTCTCCTTCTCCCTTATCATCATCGTCACTCATATTTTTACCTTCTACAGTTCTGCAACATATGATGTCTGATCTAAATGCTGTAGGTGTAGTGTAGCTAATTACTTATAGCTCAATGAGTTGGCTATTATATTGTTATTTGTATCATTCCAACAGTTGAAAGTTATTGGTAATTGATTTATCAATGTCTACCAGTGCCCATGGTGGGACTATTATTCACAACTATATTTCATGCACCATTATTTCAAATCAAACCAAAGATTCCTGACAAAGGTTTGCTATTAGTCACAGATCAAAACACCCAATGGAGTTCGCTCAAAGGAATTGCATTATACTTTTTATTCATTCAACATAGAGTTTGCGGAAGGAGTAAAATGAAGGACTTACGAAGGTTACAAATTCATTGAATGTCTTGGTTCATTTTTTGTGTTGCCTGAATTTATCCCTTTTCATGATGAAAACTTTATTCTATTATTTGGTTCTCTAAAATGGAGAAACAAATAGAATCACATGAAGTGGAGTTTTCTTAAAATAGAAAACTCTCAAAGACACAGTTGAATTATTTCGCTGAACCAAACCAAAACAGTCGTAATATCCATTGCACTGCATCAATGAGCATAGCCTGTGAATCGGATTGCTTGGTCTCAATTATTGGCAGAGAACGACATCCTTGTGGAAACTCCTTTCTGTTTCAAAATATGCCTTTCTCCTGTCAAAGCTTAAAATACATAATTTGATAAATAATTGTGATATATAAAGTATACATTAAATAGGTTTATTTCATAAAATTCATTATATATATATATAGTTTCTAGACATATTCAAAAGTTACAATAATACCAAATACTTGCTTACTGTATAAACTTTAACAACATGCAAGATGTAAAGTTGTTAAGCTAATTTGCTTATTAAAAACATTATTTTAGGATTTTTATTTTCTTATTCTTTTTTGTTTCCTCTTCTATCTAAATAAAAAAGCATCGTAACGAGAATAAATAAGAATTTAGTATAAATGAACAGATATTTCTGTAACTAATATTAATATACATGCATTGTCTGAAACAAATATGTATTTATGTACATTAAATATAAATTGTCACATACGTTAAAAGTTTAACAATGTAATTTTCCAATGAATTTTAAATTTAACACTTTGTGGAATATAAGTTTTTACAGCAGTTTAAATTGAAGAGATAAAGACAAAAATAAAATTATGGATTTTTTTTGTATTTTGTTTTAATTGATTAAAAACGAAAACTAAAAGCATATTGAGTGTCTGAAAATGTGTTTTACTTTCACAAGTATCGAAGAAACTGAATAAAGTAGTGCAGTAGGGATTTGACGCCGTTAGGAAGAGTCATTTACGTACCATTGAGAAATGCACACATAAAGGACGGTGTCAGTTAGTCAACTCTCGTTGTTTAGCGAACTCACTCACCTGTCAACATTATCTCCGTACACCACTCACATCAACCTTATGCTACCAGTAATTCTTCAATTCAAAAATATAATATCACTTTTCGAGATTGCTTCATAATTTTTTTATTTCCATTGCAATTCATAATATAAGTATATCTTAATCCAAAGTTATCACTTTTAATTAAATTTAGGAAAATGATACTTGAACAACTATTTTTAACAACATTTAGACACGTGCACAGGTGTCAAAATCTGAGTGGTCCAGTTGGAAAAATTAAATGAAAATGGACCACTCAGATTTTGACACGTGTGCGCGTGTCTAAATGTTGTCAAAAATGGTTGTTCAAGTGTCATTTTCCTTAAATTTAACCGTCAACATAATTTTAAACTATGATTTTAATTTTAAAATAATGCTAAAGTGAGATAATATACAAAGAAAGAAATATACAATAGGAAAAGTGAGCTTAGATTCACAAAAAGAAAAGTTGGAAAATTGAGAAAATGTCTTGGTGAAAAGCTTTTTATATAAACATGAGCTAAAAATCATGAAAAAAATGTAATATCACAAATCATGCTAAAAGGAAAGAAAAAAAAAACAAATATAATTGATTATTTTTATATGAAATTTATTTTTATAATTTCTTTTAGGATAATTTGTTTCACGCATGTCATTCACCTCGTTTCTCTCTCATAGTTTTTACATGCATACATTCTCTTAACTTGATATACTAATTACTGAATATTAAATTAATTACAAATTTAGTCAAAATTCCTTTAGGGTTTGTTCTTTTGAGTCGATTTGAGAGGATTTGAAGGTAATTTTTTTTGTCGTTTTTTTGAGCGAATTTGGAGGTAAATGAGAGTGAATTTGAAAATATTTTTTTTTAATTTGTCACGTCAATACAATTCTATACTAATTCTCACAAATTTTATTTTCAAATTCACTCTCATTTACCTCCAAATTCACTCAAAAAAACGACAACAAAAATTATCTTCAAATCCTCTTAGATCCCCTCAAATCCATTCCCTCAAATCCACTCAAAAAAAACAAGGCCTTAGTTTTTCAACTGGTCTACCGTCTTTTTCCAATATAAATTATGTTGAATTGATTATTTTCATCAACATGTAACAATATTATTGAAACAATAACTTTAAAATTTTCTATAGAGTCTATTTTTAAAATCATAAAATTTGAAAAGACTATTAAAACAAAGGACACTTAGATTACAATACATTCACTATACGATTTGAAATAAAAAGGGGACTATTTTAAAACATTAAGATAAGAACATGATAAAATGTGTATTCCAAAATTTTGTGAATACAAAATTTAAAAATAAATAAACGCGTATTCAAAATAATAGATCTTAAATTTTTTATTTTAAATGAATAATTTTCTTTTCAATATTTCAGTATAAATTAATATTTTAATCATATTGTCTTTGCCGCATTGATGAAATGAAGAAAATATAACTCGTTCCGTTGATATCCATTTAACCGTTTCTATGTTTTAAGATTTTTTTTTAAAAACTTGATTGTGTATTAAATTATTGATTAGAAGAAAATAAACAAAGAAGAGTACACTACACTAATATGAAAATAAAAATCACATATTTATTGATGAAAATCAACTCGTAAGAACTTTGGTTTTATTATTTACATTAACTATTAATAAAGTTTAAAAAGCAAAAAATGAAAAACATTTTTATAAATAATATGACAACCAGTTTTACTTTATGTTGACAGCTCATTGACTAACTAGTAGCCAATCTCATCTTACAATCTAAAAGACTAATTAGTTAAAAATCTTAATCCGACACACTTTTTTTCTATAAGTTGACGAATTAGTTTGTCACTCCTATATAAAATTCACCTAACCTTTTCACATGTTTTTACACTTTTGTAAAATTATTAATTATGAAAAAAGATTTTTAAATTAATGATTACGATGAGATTGTTTTGAAATGACAAAAGTCACACAAAGAAGATAATAAATTATGGTAACTTGTGTTTTCATGATATTCATAAAATGAACCTTGAAACAAATATGTTTGTTTTCTTTCCCTCTTATCTTCAACATTTTCACATGTTCAATCTCAAATTTCATGAGCATTTAGTGGCTGTCCACGTTATTGATTGTTTCCTTTATTAATAATTGATTGAGATTAGATGTGCGTTAGTGAAAATTTATTTTAATTTTTGCTACTGCTTATGAGTTAGCTTTTGGTCAAGTAAATATTTCCTGTTTAAAACAGACTTTATTAATATATATATATATATATATATATATAATATATATATATATATATATATATTAATATTAGTTGTGGATACATATTTAATTAGATGATAATAAATCATTAAAAAAATATCAACTTTGTGTATTCAAGATTTTTGACGATCATAATTTTTTTAATGATGAACATTAATATTATAATTTAAAAAAAAGTTAAATATGTTTTTATTTTTTAAATTTGGATGAGAAATTAGAATTCAATACAAGTTCTAAATTTTCATATATTTTTGTTTTCAATTTCAAACAAATAAATCCTTTTAATTCATTTGTGTTAACTTTGTTTTATGTGCTAAATAATGTTTTAGGTTGATAATTAAGTTGGAACAAATTAAATGATGCAAACAACTTAATTTAAAATGTTAAAAAAATTACGAAATTGAATAAGTTTGAATGTATTTAAAATATAGGCAAATTTCAATTTTGCATTCAAATTTAGAGATTACAAACCTATTTAACCTATAAATAATAATTTGTTATATATCATATATATATATATATATATATATATATATATTATTTATTAAATAAATTAAATTTTCATTTGAAAAAGAATAGGTATTTAGAAGTACTATATTATTAATCCATATTTTTTATGAGATTAAAAGTAATTTGTTTAAATATGAAAAATAATATCGTTAAAGTTAATTTAAAAGTATTTTCATAAATATTTAATAAAAATGTTAATTTAATATGAATATCACTGAAATATTATTAATGTAAATAATAAATTTGGTTTTAAAATGGAGAAATTAAATTGAAACAGAATAACAATGACGTGTGATTGATGGTGTCACATATCATTCCATAGACTTGACTTGTGGTAACGCATTTTTTTATTTGCAAAATAAATACAAAAATTAAAGTAAATAAATGAATAAATTTTTTAGAAAAAGAAAAAGACTATAAACATACACATTACATGTCTGTAATGTTATTGATATAATGCTAACAAAATAAGTTTTTGAATAATTGGACTTAATTACAGGAAAAATGGAAAAGGAAACCAAATTAAAAATTTTCATCCAAAATTGGGTCCAAATGTCTAAACAAGTTAAAATCTTAAGAATATGTGATGCAATTATGATTACTTACAATCTATTTGAAAATTTGCCAAAAGATAAAAGACCCACCAACGCTAAATTACTTTTATTTATTTTTTAAAATTGAGTTATATTTAACTATTCATGAATTATAATCATGATTCAGGAGGCAAAAATATGTCTCGATATTTATTGATAAAAATAACCGCTGTTATTTTTTTTCCCTTATTGCTCTAGTGATTAAGCATAACATTGACAAATCTTCCATTGAACATGTGATGCAATTCCTAGCTATAGTGACTGAAATGTTCAAACCATAATTGTCCTACACGGCACTGTTTTCAGCATACATGGTGTCTTAGAAATTCTAGTTGTTTTAAAAATAATAAGGTGAAATATGATGAAAAATAGAATCTACCGGTGCCAATTTTGCTGGAAATGTTTGAATGGATGAACCAGACTCATCTAATAAGTGATTAATGTTTTTACAAGCATGAATATTAAACTTTGAAGATAAAAAACTGTTGAATGAAAATGGATTTTGGTTTAAAATATAGGTAGGTATATAGAAAGCATAAAAATGAACAAGTTGGCATGTTATGTATCCGTTCCTTAAGCAAGTCTCATGATCATTTAGAGAACAGAAGGCTATGAGGCTACTTTGTTAACAGCCAAAATAGCATATTATAATGCACTTTAGATTCATTGACCTTTATCCCTCATCACAGATTCATTCAAATCATTCACTGTACATCACACAATTTCATCATTTTTTAAACGTTTTAGTTATTCAAACTTCTCTCACTCACCATTAAATCCTATCCTTTCCAACGTCACCACCAAACCTACCTCCACCTCTTTTTACGACTTCATATATAGTACTACATTATTTATCAATTTGAAAACTTCGTCTGAATAATGTACTTAATAAATATTTGCATTATAAAGCTGAGAAAACAAGGCCTATTGAAACCTAATATGAAGTTAAATAAGTTGGGGATCATAGGTTAGGATGATTTTGAATTGATAGAAAAATAAGAAAGCAAAAATTCCAAATTTCAATGCAGCTGAGATAATAAGACATGTTGTGGTAGCTAGTTTGATGGTCCTCATCATAATGGTAATGTGAAGGTGGGAGCACAGATGTTGGTACAACGTTTTTCAACGTTTTTATCTTTGATTTTTCATACAATACAAGACATATCACGAGTACACCAAGTTTTAAAATCTGAAGAGAATTAAAGAAACCTCTTTCCCCGAGAAATTTGGACAGCCCCATAAGGATACGACTGACCCACCACAGCACAAGGGCCTCCATATTATTTATTTACTTTCTCTTTTTCAAGACCAAGATTTTATTTTAAATTTGGAGTTAAACGTCATTGAAAGTTTGAATAAACTTCTCTGCCATCCCAGTAAGTAGCACTGAGAGAGGATCAAGCATGTTGCCACCCCTTAAGGGTTTTTTATTGTTTTTTTTCTCAGAGACAATTGGGAACACGAAATCTACTTGCTTTTATTTACTCCATCTCTGATATGTTATTAAATTTGACTAATTTACAGTGTTGTTTTGTTAGAACTTGTTGAAAACATTTTGGCAGCATTAGGAGTCTAAGAAGATTGGTTGAATGAATGAATAATAAGAATCCAATCATCCACGACATGGTTGCCGTGTGAGATCCGTTCACAAACGACAGAGTCACCAATGATAGGACTCAACAAATTGCTTGACCTGACATGTCTATGCACCAAACACACATAAACTAATTATAATCATAATAACATTAATTTAGAATCGTCTTCTTCCCTTCATCCTTTCTTTATTTTCCATTAGAACGCACATGATTAGCGGTTAGTGCTGTTAAATTGATATTCCCACCACAGACTACCATTTAAATATTACTATAGTATATACTAATTTGCACTCACATGCAGAAGATGGATAGAGAGCAACAGCAGAATTAATACCACAAATCTAATCATTTTATATTTTATGCAGAATGAGAGGCTTCTCTTTAGGACGGCGAATGCTGTGATTGTGTGACCACCATAATTGGGGCACATGCCATCACCCATTAGTGTTAGGATCCCCACCAACCAATTTTAATAAATCCCACACTGCATATAATGTAACATTCTAACAATTATCATACACGACATCACCATGAATTATATAAGAATGTTGTGTATATATAGTTTATAAAGCATATATAACAACAATTCTCAATAATCAAACACATTATTCTGGTTCCTACTTTCTACCCTTTTCATCATTCACTACGTTATGGGATGTGCAATTAAGAAATGAATCACTTATGAATGAGAAAGTCCAGATATGGTGGTGTCAAGTTGCTCTCAAGCATTTATATGTGTGACAGTATTTCTGTCCTATATACCATAATGATGTAAACAAGGAACTGTTTTCTCATCAAAGTTCAAACTACACCACGGTTGATTCAATCCCTACTAATTATGCCACATCAAAACGATGCATGTGTATAGAATGTTTGTATGGCTCTTTAATTTCTGATAATGATCACAACGTATCACAAGTGACACATGCCTTCTACAGTAGTGGCAGCTGAAGAAACACGTGGAGTCATTATTGAAGGACTAAAGGTACTAGAGAAAGAGAGATTTCGAGCCTTAGCTTAATTTACGCTTGGTGTTACGTAAAGCTGTAATGGCAATGTGGCTGCATGAGGTACATACACCAATGAAATATCAAATATACGTTTTGATGAATGTATATATATATATATATAATATGTTTCTGTATGAATGATATTCTGATCCTAGAGAGAACAATACCTGAAGGGTCCAATGTTTTTTCAATTATTGTGACTTTGTTTAAGAAAAAGGTTGAAATTTTCTCAAGAGTGGGAATGGTAAATGAAGGAACATCACAGATTTTCAGCTCCTCTGTTAGATTTTTTTTCTTCTTAAATGACATTGAAATGAGGCTAGGATTTCAGAACTTGATTGAAAGAGATTGATGAAGCAACCTAACAAGTTTCCTTGTTGTCCTTTTGCACAGTTGCTTTTGATTCAGAAACATTATCGTCTTGTCATTTGAAACATGGACAAAAAAATGGGCATGCTATTGCCTACTGGGGTGTAGATATGATAACGTAACAATTGTTGCTAAGCACATGTATAATTTGTCGCCAGTAGATAAATAATTAGCAGTGACTCGAAAGGAAGATACAACCATTTCAAACCTATGGGGCCATTGTTCCTCAAATGAGAAGGTAAATGTCACGTACCAGATAAGCTGTTTCATCACCATTTCTCCTTCTGTCATTCTAATGTGAGGACTTATGCAGAACTTAAACAAATATATTCCATTAACATATAACTTTATCTAACCAAAATACATATATTTGGTGAATAATGCTATTTTATATTACCAAAAAATGGAAGCTCAACTTTAAAACAAAATTAAAATTAGAGAAAACTAAAAATACATGAACTCCGAGAGATATGTTTGTGTTTATAATCTACGTATTATTTTCAATAGTGCTCACTTGCTTATTTACACAAGTCCACTTTTTATCCTTTTCTTTCTTACTAAAGTATTTGATTTCATAAAAAAATATAGAAGAATACAAATTAACTAACGTAAAACTATAAATATAACCATTTTACATCTATAGACTAGTTCAAAAATTAACTTTTCTAAATAATTTTTTTTAGTAAATTAAGTGTTAGTTGTTTTTTTACTGAATCAACTATAATGCATGAACAAGTGTCGTATCCACATCTCTAATATGTCACCGACTTGCAATAAATTTGTAAAACAAATAATAACTAATATATTGTCTTCTTCAACTCTACTTCTATTGATTTAATAGACATTAATGCATTTATTTAGTATCATTAAAAGTTCATAACTCATTCTAAATCAATTTATTGAATTTAGAAAACAAGAATTTCAATATAGAATCCTCAAATAACTATGATTAAGTCTTTACTTTAAGTGTAAGACTTGATTAAACTAAAACATTCAAATCCATTCCTATCATTCAAATATATTAGATAATTTGATTATACTTCTTTATATTTAAGATTAGTTTTTCAATTCTCTCTAAATCAATTAAATAAGATGAGTAATCAATTTTTCCAAATATTCAAATACAAACTAAATCATTAATATTGAATAAAAGACTTTATATTTGAAAGGATTTTATTTGGACTCAACTCCTTATCTTGGTATAAGCTTCTCAGATTCAATTAATTTAGTTTCTCTTCATGGAGTCCTTAGCTCCACCCCAAGTCATGCTTAACTGTGACGATTAAATTTTTAATCTTGCTTAACCATTTTTAAAGTTAAGCTACTAATTTTGAACCAATAATTAATATTATTTATTCTCACTCCAATAAGATCATAGTCCTTTCCCACATGAAATTAAGTAGTGGATGTGTTTTTTCCTGCGGGTTTAGGATGGTGGGGGAGGTTATGAATTTGCATTCTATTATATGATGATTGAAATTTAAGGTTTTATATCAGTGCCAACTGGCATTATATTATTCCTTGCAACAATTTATATGAGGATTTATCAAAATCATAGTGCTTCTTTTTTATCAAAATCACACAATCTATCTCTTTCCAAACAGGCTCTATATATAGTGCTGTTATTAAATCACATATGGTGCTTTTGAATAAATGGAACTAGGTAATATATTTTGTCACTAAGTCCACACTATTAATAAAATCAAAGTAGGAATATGAACATTGTTTACCACTGAATTGCTCACTTTCTATGGTTCTCAAGCATCTTCAAACTTCTTTTTCCTTTTTTTTCCTGTTTTTCTCAGCATATTGAACTCCTAATATTCAAATAATCACTGCTGCTGCCATAGGACTTCAATACCTCAGTTATCATTGTCTACTTTTTCTTAGATATGAAGTTACAACCTTAATGACTATGACACTGTGTCACCATCCAAAAATTATAAAGATTGGCTCTACAATGCTTGCTTATTTATCAGAGCTAGGTTAATCAAACTGGTGGTTACTTGCCCTTGTCACCGCGGCAAGGAAGGAAATCTGATCTTACAATCTTGAACATGATCATGTGCATTTGGATTATTGCTTTTCCTTTTAATATTCTTTTTCACCTAATGAGCAAGTGGCATGCTAGCTTTTTCTATATATACACACATGTACAGTGAAGACAAATAAAAAAAAAATTAAACCTAAAATCTGGTATAGTGCATTTAGATAAACCTAAAATTTCTATATATACACACATATCTAAACCCTGATTATAGTGCATTTAGATAACACAAAAAAATATTAAGGTGATATCCTGAAACAAACGAAGCAACTATGAGTTGCTTTGTCTTCATCATTAAAAAATAAATAATGCTATCTTATCTTGAATCTAATCCAAAAACAGTGACAGATTTGGAGAGGTAACATGCTGGGGGACTATATTAAAACAGGGTTAAATAATCATAACAAGAAACTTACTAGTGTAACTTTATATCACATAAGGGTAAGAATATTCGAAACAAGTGACATCTAACTTCAATAAATCTATAATGGATACCAAACCTTACCACTACAGCTTTTCTCCACTATTAGGTAATGATTACACTTAATCCTTCCAACACTACTAATTTCCTTTTGAGATTCTGGATTTGGATTATTATATCTCTCTCTTAGACACTACTCCAATCTCCCAAAACAACAAAAATCAAGTTCAGTGAAAAAGGGGTATCTGGTTTTAACCAACCCAGTAACTTCAACTATAGAGAAATCAACCATTAAAGGAAATTTTTTTTACTCAAACCACAAAGTTGGGCGGTTTGACATACACTGAATTGTACCTATCTACCATTTTCTTCACGATTCAAGCTAACTCTAACAGGCTATGCGCACTAAGGTTTTAGCTTTATCATACATATGTTATGTTTCCTTTAGAGGAAACGCCATCATATTAGCATATGCCATTTAGCAGAGCATGATTAAATTCAAATGAACATTATAATCCATAGAATCTGGAAGAAATGACAAACTACCATAAGTGTACTTCTATTAATTATTTAATGCTTTTGGTCAATAATTATTCTTGCACTAACCTGGGAATATTATTACTAACAATGCTTAAACTAATAAATCATAAGATATGATCAATATTGACAACCATAAAGTTCAACGGTACTAATCAGAAGTCAAAAGAAGCTGATAAAATGAAGTTATGTATATGTACGTATATATATATATGTCTTGCAATAAGATGCAAAAACCTGCCTAAAGGTGGCAGTGCTCACCAACTCTAAATAAGACTGCTGCTTCTATTGCTAGAATCATCTTTAAAACAAAATAATGAAAGATGTGTAATAGGATTTGATTAGAATCATACCTTAAATCTATTTTCCCTATAAAAAAAGAAGCACAATTATTGCATCAACATATTTTTAGTTTTTATAGCATTTTCCTCGTTTTGCGTGGCTTGTCATGTTTGACCATATATCAAATTATCTCAGGTAAAGACAGAATTTTGACTATAACATTCATAGAGATCGATTTATTGTGTAAAGAATAATATATCAGGATTGCCGTTTTCGTAATAAAGAATGAAAATTATGCCACCCACTATCAATACAAAGTTTGAATTTTTCAATATTTTGGATAAATGTTTTTCTACTTTTGCCTCCCTTTCCAAATGCTCGCTAAATTAGTTTTCAAAAAACCATTCACTATGATTCTTTCAATAGACAACTAAAGATAATGAGAAACAAAAAAAAATTATGCCATCAAACCATTCAAGGAATGAACTCTCAACACCATTCAATGAATTCGATTAAGCAATTTGATTACCACCAAAGCATTGATGAGATTCTGGTTTCAAAATGAAAATCTGCAGTCATGATATATGGCAATTGGAAAACATCAACAGATGAAAACAGAAATTTCCTAGTGACCTCTGAAACTTTATCATTCAAATACAGACAAGCATAAATCCATTGCACATCTCCTTAAAGTATCGATATAAGCCCAGATCAGCTAAATTCTAGATCTGTTAAGCAACAACATTTAACTTAACGTTAGATTGTATTCTGGCCCAATATTTTAGACTGGAATTCTCAACAAGCACTGATTGTAATCTCCTAAATAACACAACGGAAAAAAAAAAACAGAAGATATCTTTGATTCTTAATGTCCCTCCGTTAATTGAATACATTATGTTCTTAGAGAAACCGTGTTAATGAAAGCTAGAAAGGTCACAGATCATATTCCGTGTTAAGGTAGATAACTAGAAGGAAGAATGAGCGATGAAGAGAAGAAAAATTAGAAGAAACTAGTATAATGTGAGTAAAGTGAAAAAATAAATAAAATTCGGTATAAGGATAAAGTAAACAGTTGAGCAGCATAATTATGTTGATGGTAATCATAGACCGAGATAGAGTAAACTACATTGCTCAAATCAAATGACAAAGCACAATATAGATTACTTAAACATGCAATGTCATTCCAGTAGGTGAAACTCAAATTTTCATTTTATTTGCTATCTTAAAACCTGCTGTTAATAGGAATCATAACATTATATCCTTTTAGCACCAAAATCAATATTTTGCAAATGCTATACGACACCAGGTTAAAAACTTCAATTTTTTTTTCTCAATTTTGTAGATGTTATTTTCTAATAGGACCACGAAATACCTGTGTTTTATGCTGATTGACTATTATTGACAACATAACTGATTGCACCGATAATCAATGTATGTTAACAAAAACACTCACATTGTGAATAAGATTATTTACATATCAACAAAACACTACAAATTATAAGAATTACATTTGGCTTTTCATCTCCAAGTCATAATCTTTCTAATTATTACAAAACATAATATTATAATGACCATTAACATTCAAAGTATAACACACTAAGACTAGTACAAAAATCGTGTACAACGTCGAATATTTTAGGCTTTTAACGACGAAATCGCGAACGATGTCATATCAGGAGACGTTAAATTTACGTCGAATTTAAAAAATTCGACGAATTTGATCAATATTCGACGTTAAACTTAACGTCGAATTGAATTCAATATTGGACGTTAATAAGTTGTTTTTGTTTTTTTTAATTAATTGTAATCCTTTTTTACAACTCTACGAGACCTGAAAAGTAGAAAAATAACAAATTTCAGTCTTTGGTATTTTATAAAGCATGAACTATGAACGTGCAGTATCAACAATAAACAATAATAACCAACATCAAACAACAACAATAAACAAGTTCAATCAAACAACAACAACAAACAAGTTCAACTAAACAACAACAACAAACAAGTTCAACAAAAAAAACAACAAACAAGTTCTTCAAAACGAAAACGAAAACGAAAACGAAAACTAACCTTCAAAAGGTGGGTTCGTCGGAATAAAGTTTCGTCACAGTGAGAGAGAAAGCAGAATGCGCCTATGAAGGACAAGAACACGAAAATAATCGGTTCAAACAAACAAAAATCATACATAAAGTAATTAATTAACATGCATTTGTATCAAATGAAAGAAAGATTACATGTGATGCTCGTCAAACTTCGTTCGAAAAAAGTTTGAGAAAAGAAAAAGGGTATCACGCGCTAAGATAAAGGGAACGAATTTTCAATCTCCCGCTCAAATTTTTATTGAATTCACTAACCTTTTGACGTCGAATTTAAAAGTCATTCGGCATTTTATATCCTTTTACGTCGAATTACAATTATAAACGACGTTTAATAATTGCATTTATTTACAAAAATGTCACCGCTCATTTTTAACGTTGGTAATTCAGTGGTTAGACGTTAAACACGTGACGTTATAAGTTGTTTTTGTACTAGTGCAAATTCCTAATAACTTTTGATCTCCTAAAACATAACTCATCATTTAAGTTTATCTTAACAAAACTCTCCGTAAATTTAAATACATATTTCATCCTTCATTGTAAACAAATTTGCAATTTGATCTTGACTTCCCACGTGCACCATCTCCACATTGCCTTCCTTCACTTATTCTCTAATGTGAAATGAAATTTCATATCAATGTGCTTGCTCCTCTTATGGTTGACAGGATTCTCTGCCAACTCACTATATGACTTGTTATCTACACGAATTATAGTCCTTCCTCCTTGTTTCATCTCTAGTTTTCTTAGAAGATTTCTATATACTCAATGATGTTGCAACATACTTAGCTTCACATGTAAACAATGTCATTATAAGTTGCTTCTTTGAGAGCCAAGTAAACGTCGTGTTGCTAATGAAGAATACATAGCCAAATGTGCTTGTCAAGTCATCTACATCTCCTTACCAATCATTGTTTGAGTACCCTACTAGTCGGTAGTTGTCCAACTTAGTTTAGTATAAGCCGAGTGATATTGTTCCCCGCACATACCTTAGTATCCTTTTCAGTGCTTTCCAATGTGTGTAGCACGACTCCTCCATATACCAACTACTATTCTAATGCTTAGTAGTAAGTCTGACATTGTACTTGTCAAGTAACGAAGATTTCCAACCATACTTCGACACTTGCTGGCATCTACTTAGTCTCCACCATTGAACTTTGAGAGTTTTGTACCCGATTGCAACTTGTCATCTTGAACTTGTTTAAGATCTCTTCGGCATACCTATCTTGAGACACAAAAATGCCAGTTTCAAGTTGTTTGACTCCCAATCCGAGGAAGTACTTCATGTGTCAGAAGTCGATCATTTCAAATACTTTCTCCATGACACTTTTGAACTCCTTAATCATCTATGCATTACTTTTAATGAAAATAAGATCATCAACATAAAAAGCAATGAATATCACATTATCTTCATGTTTCTTTATATATAGGGTATGTTATGTAGAAAATAACATGACAAACACTATGGTAGGACTCTACAATTCACTGTGATTATTTTCATTGAACATTGACACCCTTTAAATAGGTGCAAAGAGAGCTTTGAACCAAGTTCAAAGAATAAAAACTTAAAACAAAATATCAATTGACTCAAAATAAAAAAAATATTTAATCTATATCTACTTATATCAACAAAAAAAATAATATTGCACCTAAATAAATGAAAAACTAAAACTATCCATCCCTATTTAATCTTTATCACAATCAAACTAAATATTACTATACCCAAACTAATGAATAAGGCTAAAAAAAATTACTAATAAACCCCTTAGATTTAAGTTTATCCTAACAAAACTCTCCCATAAACTTAAATCTTTCCATCCTTCATTCTTGCACTCCAACTTTCCATCATCATCCCGCATCAAGCTTCCTTCTTTCAACCAAAAATTTGGATTCTTCATTTTGTTCATGTTCGCCGTGTTGTTTGTCACCTTAGCCGAACTCTCTAATGCTTTGGCCAACTTGTTCTTTGTTCTGTGCAACTTCTCAGTAACCTCGACCAACTCATTTCTAACTTTAGGCGACTTCTCAATAATCTTAGCTGAATTCTTCATCTTGTTTGAAACTTTACTTATAATATTTTTTCCTATCTCAGAATCTGAGTTTCTTATACCTTGGTTCTTCTCAACATCTTCATCTTCCTCTTTCCTGTTTTCATTTGGTTCAAGAACATTAGATGTTTCTTCCTTCTTTTCAATCACCTTCTTTATTTCCTTAAGCTCAGTCCTCTGTTTATTCATAATCTCATTAGCTTCATCTAGAAGTCTCCTTATCCGCTAAATCTCTTCATCTTTTTGTCTAAGTTTCTTCTTTAGGTTTGCCTTCTCCACATCTTTCGCTCCATTTACTAAGCTTACTTCATCCATTGTTGGGACCAAACTCTCCATGTCCACACTCTCTGCAAAGCTTTGTAAGTTATCCAAAAATCCCAGCAAGTTGGTCGGGCTTGTCACATACTCACCCGAGATCCCTTCATACTGCTCTGAGTTATGTAGAGGCACCACCAAGCTAATCTGGTTGTTCTCAAGTTCAATCGGGCTAATTAGTCTCCATACAGAAACATCTAGACTCTCAAATATATAGATCGAGCTTCCTACTGATCTCTTCTCAGTATCCGACATGTTCTTCACCATAGACCCTAGGTTGAACTCCACAGCCAGTCTCATGCTCGGCAGGTTAACATCCGAGCTCTTTGCCATCAACAAGATTCCATACTCTTCCTCTGCATCTTCAGTAAGGAGATTTGTCTTCCTCATTGTCTTAGTTTGGCAATAGTTTGTAATGTGGCCAACGTTACCACAGTTGTATCATTTACTTGATCGACACTCATTTTCTGCAACCCGGTTAAGAGGCATCTCTTCTCCGTTCATTCTGAGTTAGTTATTCATCTTCTATACTCAAGCTATAAACTTGGCAAATCCCTCCTCTTCATCCATCTCCACATGTTTTAATTCTCTTCTGAGAGCTTGTACTTAGACCTTCCTCACGTGAATATCTCCTTTGTACGCCACCTCCAAAATTTTTCAGGCTTCTTTTGCTGACTTCGAATTAACTATTTTCTCGAACACCGATTTATTCACTGCATTGTATAGAAAGTACAAAGTTAATATGTATTTCACTCGTGTCTTTTTCAATGCAGCAATCTTGGTCACTGTCGAATGTTCATCCTTTGTAGGTTCATTATACCCATCCTCCACTATGTCCCATACATCTTGGGATTCAAGAAGAACCTTCATCATCTGTAGACACCAATTGTGTAATTGATCTTTTTCGACAAGTGTGGCATACTCATTCCGTTGACTACCTTTGACATCTGTCCCACAAAACACTTAAGCACTCACTGTTTTCCTTACGGTGTTTGACTTTCCTCTCTCTCTTCTTTTTTTTCTCTCGGTACTCAGAGCATATAAAGCTTTGGTACCAATTTGTAGAAAATAACGTGACACACACTATGATAGGACTCTTAAATGCACTGTGGTTATTTCATTGAACCTTGTCACCCTTTAAATATGTGTAAATAGGGCCTTAGATACAAAGAATAAAACTAAAAACGAAATATCAACTGACTCAAAATGAGAAACTACTTAATCTATCTCTATCTTATATCAACAAAATAAAATAATATTACACCTAAATAAATGGAAAATTAAAACTATTTATCCATATTTTATCTCTATGAAAATCAAACTAAATATTACTAGACTCAAACTAATAAAATAAGACTCAAACAAAATTACTAATAAACCCCTTAGATTTAAGTTTATTCTAACATATTCATATGGACACTCTTCACATCTATTCTTCTTGAATTAAGTGTCAATGAGATGATTTCATGCTTGAAGAGCTTGTTTCAATCTATATAGTGTCTTCTTCAACCCCAACACTTTCTTTTCTTCTCCTATTCTCATACACTTGAGTGGTTGTTAATATAAACTTCTTCCTTCAAGACTCCATTCAAGAACGTCGACTTCACGTCCAATTGAAATATCAGCCACATGTGTTGAGTTGCTAATGAGTAGCCAAAGAGTTTCCATTCTTGTGGCTGGCGCAAACACCTCAGCATAGTCTATCCCCCCTTCTGTTTGTAGCCCCTTGGTACAAATTGGGCTTTGTGTCGCTCTATCTCACCTTGAGGGTCATCTTCTTTTTGTATACGCATTTTACACCTATGGGTCGAGCTCTTTTAAGAGGTTGGATAACTTCGATGTGTCATTGCACTTTATCATACTTATCTCCTCATCCATTGATATACACCACTTCTCTTAATTCTTTGAATTTGCCAAAAGACAAAGAATATGTACCTCTTTAATAGACTCATACATATCTTGCAAGGTTCACATTCTAGGCCGTCATGGTTCATATTTGTCATCGCTCTCTGAATTTGTTATAACTGGTGGTAAAACAATTGTCCTGCTAGTACTTTCATCGATCTCTTCTCCTGAGTTGTTGCATCTCCATTCACTTTCTTTATCTACTCAGATATCATGACTTGTTACCACCTTTTGGTTTATTATGTTAAAAAACTTGTAAGTTTTAACATTCTCATCATACCCAATAAACACAAATTTCTTTTGTCTTCAATTTTTGTCCTTTGTTGAACCGATACATGACCATATGCCATGCTACCAAATACCTTGAGATAAGATACACTCGACTTCTGTTCATACTTATTCTGCACATATTCTTCCCTTTTAGCATTATTCGAATCATATCTAGAATTGTTAGGTTCTTCCTCTCAATTATCCCATTTTGTTGTAGCGAGTAGGGTGTTTTTAAGAGTTTTCTTATGTCGTGCTCCTCATAGTACTTCATGAACATGGCTGATTTGAACTTGTATCCTCTATCAGACCGAACAACTTTAATATGTTTGTTTGTCTCCTTCTCAACAATCACTCTAAACTTCTTGAATATTTTGAACACTTAAGATTTTTCTTTCAAGAAGTATACCCATGACTTTCTTGAAAAATCATCAACAAACAAAACAAATACCACTCACCACTTACCACTAAATGATTCAGGGCTAATTAGTCTAAACACATCAGTATGTATCAAATCGAGTTGCTCCCCTGCTTAGTTCTTGGCACTACTTGAAAACGATGTCCTCGATTGTTTGTTAAGTACGCGTTCTTCACAAAACTTTCCATCAAACTCAATGCTCGACAATCCACGAACCATGCCTTTCCTCACCAAGTCGGTCAGTCCACCAAAATGTAAGTGACCAAACAAAAAATACCACAACATTGCTTCATCTTCCACATTAACTTAAAGCATCTCTCTTTAATAATCTTCAAGTCTAGTTTATACATCTTGGTTTTCCTCATTTATACTCGGACAATCAAATGTCCGAGTTTGTCCTTCGATTGTAATACTCAATCTTTCATTAAATTTGAGTGACCCTTCTTCATTAGTTATCACATGCTAAGAATATTGCTTTTGAAATCAGGTACATAGTACATGTCACAAATCTCCCCAACTTGATCAACCTTATGTGAGTACTAAATTGTTTTTATGCCTTTTACTACAACCTTTGAATCATATCTAAAAGACATGTGTCTGACATCAACTTTAGTAAGGCTTTGAAAAATTATTCGTCTCCACACATATGGTTGCTCGCTCCTGTGTCAAGGTACCACACTGAGTTGGTTGAATGGCTTGGTTGTACTATCGAGTTTAATAGTTCAATTGTTTTGTCTGAGATACTGATCAATATGAAATCAATTCCCAAGCTTTGTGACATCATCAACAGACCGACCTCATTCTCTTTGACTTTCTCTCTAAGAAAGTTGGTCAGCACATCCTTCCTATTTTGAGATTGACACTCTTTTGCAAAGTGAGTGACCTTGTCATAATTGTAACATTTGTTCAATTTACAATCATTTGCAGAATGATTGTGCTTATCACATTTGAAGCATTAAATGTTTGTTGTCTAGGTTGACATCTCTCTTCTTCATGTCTTCCTTGACCTTGCAACCATCTCCTTTACCTCTTGACTTTTTCGTTTGCTTCGAGTGTTTTAGATGTAATATTGCTTATCCTTTTTAATTGTTGCTTTTAATTAGAACGCATGTTAAGTGACTTCACCTTCTTCTTCTTCTTCCACTACTTATGAGTCTTAAAGGACTCGACAAATGTTTCAATAGTAAGCATTCATAGATCCTTAAACTCTTTAATCTCATATACCATATTTTCAAAGTCATCAACCAATAATCTCAAAATCTTCTTCACCACTCAATTAGATAACAACACCTTTATTATTGAGTTAGTTCGCCATAGTTTCGATTTGAGTAATGTTCTTGACTAGTTCCTTTCTCTCCTTCATTCTCATGCTCTTCAATTTTGAGTGTTTATAACCTCACCTACTTCAGTAGAACATTTGCCTTATACACATTTTCTATAATATCTCACAATTCTTTTTATATTATTTGCATTTACAATATTTTCAAAATCAAACTTGTTCACACCTTAGTATAAAATGTACAAAATTGTCTTGTACAAAATTGATATGCGATTATAATGTAATCATCCGAACATTCGATTAAGTTCACTTTTTTTTCTTCACAATACCACTTTTTACCCGCTCTCAATTTTCTTGGATGAGCCTCCAATTGTCATGAGACATGAACCCACAAAGAGAGGTCATATATTGTATATTTCATACAAGAAAAAAATAGTAATACGACACATTTTTACATTTATTTAACACATAATATAAAGATAAAATAACCATAAAAATATAAAGTTTTGTATTTTATTATGAAAGAAAAGTGAAAAAGGTAAGCAAAGATTGCGTTGAATGTAAAAAAATTTATGTGTGAAAAAATCATTTTTCTAATTTAAAACTTACATTTGACTTTTCATCTACAAGACCCAATGCCTCTTGTTATTACAAAACATATTATATTGTCCATTAACCTCCAAATCATAATGTACACATAATGACTTTTGCTCTCCAAACCCTCATTTAAGTTTACCAACCCATCATTTAAGTTTACCCTAATAATGTATTGAATATTTTGGTTCATACGTAACATAATAAAAAACAATAATAATAATAATAGTATAAATGCCAATGAGGTGTCAACAAATATCAGACCAGATTTTAAAAACTCTACCCATATCCATTTTCACATGGTAATAGGAGACACGAAAGAATGCTATTGAAGAAAATGGAAGAAAATGAATAGGCGAGTGAGACACAAATCACAAACATAGTGTTAGAACCGTATGATGGCTGCAACAGATATTCGATTCATCCAAACAAACAGATTCCTATATTGATTACAGACTCCACAAATACTAATCTTCCAAGTAGCTTCATATGATATTATAGTGGTAACAAACTAACACAAGACCAAGAAAGACTCTTAAGGGACTCGAAAACATAAAAACAACAGCTGAATCGCGTTAAACCATTGATCTCAGGGAATTCAGTCATCTTCCTTTTTTCCCACTCTGGATCCAGCAATAAAGCTTTGATTAGACAAAAGGCGGTCCCGAATACCTTAAGTCCTGCTTTTGGACTTTTCCATGGCCCTGGGAGCTGAGGCAAAAAAACTCCACTTAAGCAAACTGAGGCGTAATTATTTTATATAAGGTAAACAGTATTATTATTGTTGTTAATATTTAAATCGACATTGGCTGACGAGATAGATCATGCTATGGAACTAAACATCAAGTTATAGAGTTTCAAAACAAAAAGGTCTATATGCAGTTCCCTTGACAACAGAAATGATCCAACCACTAAAATTTTGTGGTAAAATTGCAATATGTTAGCAGACAAAAATTCCTTTTAAAACTGCACCCAAATATCCAATATATATTGACTTGCAGCATTTAGTTTAACGGTTAATCGACATAAGACCGAATTTTACAGTGACAGAACCACACGCAATTTTGCATAAATGAATATATGAAATATTCCTCAGAAAAGCATATACAGATATTCAAGTTATCTCTTAAGAACGTGTTAGAACACAATCTGCTGCAGGTATAGTTCATATGTCCGTCTCAAATTAAGTATGTCAATTTAATAGTTCACGTGAATCTTCCACATTAGGCATAGCGAGTGACGGTAAAATAAATCATTGGTGAGAATACACACCTAAGCCAATGGCATCAGAACCCTTCATAATTTTCAGCCTTTTGCAAGTATCAATGAACATTCTGCAACAATTTGTACAAATGAAGTTGAGTGGAAAAGGGATGTAAACCAGTAGAGGAAAGCAAAAATCTCAAGCCATTAGTCAGTTCATTTGTTGGTACAAATATTGACTAATTTGCACCAAGACCTGATGATGTCTACATAGACAGAACATAAAACATACGAACAAAGTATATGGCAGAATTAACAGTAAAAATCGTATTCAGCTGAAAAAGCCCTAGCCATGATAAATTCTTTAGATTGATACTACTGTTCAAGTCTATACATACATAAAAAATGGGAAAATAATAGAAACGGTGCTAGAAAAGATAAAAATAAATCCCTACAGACTAAACGAGGAGTATACGTATGCTTCATCACTTCCCAAAGGCCCCATACCTGAATTAACCATTACAATCCCCTACTTTCCCCTCCCACTCATTAGCCACTGCCACTCAGGCATTCTGTTAAGAAGCAAGTCATCCCTTCGCTATCCTCCATTTTACCCTTCCTCACCTGCATGAGCTAAACTTCACTTTCCAACCTCATCTCTATAGCAAACACCAAAGTAGCAGACTAGCAGTATATTCTATTTTATCAACTATATTTATATCTGTTAAACTAGTTCAAATTTGACTACAAATAGATCAATATGGTGCATGCTAAATGACTCTATCAAAGTATATATCGTTTCTGCAAAGAAAATGTTTTTAGAACATCTCAAAGAGTTGATATACCTACTTTCTTCTTCGGAAAAGGACTTTGCCCGTTAATTGAGTGTTGCTGTACTCGAGCTATATATCATTTTATATTTCAGTTCATATTTGTCATAAACGGCATATTTCGCATTTAAAATATGCTATGCACAAAAACTAGTTTTATAGCAAGCTCTCAGTTGCCATGCCCCTGAATAGCACATTAAAGGAATTTGGCTGTTATTTCATACAACTTACAACTATTTTGTATCCTTCTCTAGTGTATACTCTCCTAAAATTAGAAGAATTGGCTGAAAGAAGAAATAACAGGATATCATTGGTCATTAATTCTTGCACTCAACCATTTGTTATCATATTTCGAATCAAACTAAGTTGATTATCCTTCTAGATGATTGTAAAGTAAGCAAGATTCTGGAATTACTAATAAAACTTGACTTCGGGTCTTTTCAAAATACTGGAAAATAATAACGCCAGCATACTTGTTGCATGATTTGAACAAGAATGTGATTGATCACTAGACTCAGCGTTCAAGGCATATACACAAACAATTAATCAGACTCTTGCTCTAATTTTTTATCACCTCAACGACTAGTAACCAAAATGATCTCCAATTAATTTTTCAATTTCCAAATTGTTTGATAATTGAAAATTTGCAAGAAATTACATATGTGCCCAATAATAATTATTACCCTTTACACCTTTTTAGGTTATATAATTGCTAAATCACCCAACCACATAATCAAAGAAACATCTATAATTACTATAACTCGGAAAATATAATGAGAACAAAAAAATGACAAAGGACACGAAGAATTTAGGTGTACTTACTCCCAGGGTACATCCCCTACAAGCATCCAGTCTCCATCTTTATCTTCATAAGTGACGACATACTCTGAACCGTGCAGAAGATCCCTCAGCTTACTCTCACTCAACATTTCTCTTCCTGGAGCTCCATGGGAACCACACTGACCTGATTGTAAACAAGTACCAAAGACACAATCCAGAATAAAATTAAAATAACCATCAAATAATTTTTAAAACAAATCATTAGTAGAAACCAATTTACTGCTAAGTAAATAGAGCTGCAAAAGCTCACCTAAGGTAAAACAGCTGAACATTTTCTCAAGTGCAGAAGATAGCTCCTGATATGTTGAATAACTTCTTAGATCTACTTTCCTAAGATAGGGAGCACCATCCATGCTGACCTTCACAAAGAGTGCGCCACCACCGGGTTTTCCATCCACTTCATCATTGTTCTTGTTGGATGTAGTGGCCATGGAGTTTTTCCTAAATGATCTTATAGGAGGCCAACCGACAACCTGTGCCCTGCAAAACGGATTTTACGTAATTAGCATACCTAGAACACAAGGAAAATCCAATTTATGGAGTTCGTTTGTCCAACTTCTAAAATCACGTGAAAGCTATGATTCCTTGAGTAGATAGATTCCACTTACTTAGAAGCCGGTGCACTGCCACTTATAGAAGCACCTGTATGGTTATGACCAGTTCCATTATTAGCTGAACAAGGCCGTTCTTGCAACTTGCTTGGAATTTCTTTCATTGCAGAAGGCTGAGCACAAGAAGGCCTAGGTGACAGCATTGCGTTCATCCCCGTATTACCAGTAAACTTCCCCTGCACGAAAGATTGCGACAGCAAATCTCAGACACAGAAAAAAAAAATCATTTCTCACAATATTAAGAACTTCAAGCATCTCTTCTAACCTGAGAAAACCCATCCATGGTATCAGCAAAACCTCTCTTGTTGCCGGAAACAACAGTTTTCTGGGACGACAAGCAAATCCCGTCTTTAGTAGGAACTAATGGGAACAGTGGCTTCTCGTCGAGCTTTGCTGAGCTTAAAGAGAAAAGATCAGGATCTCTTTCAGGTGACTGTGACCCGGGAAGACCCAGCCTCAACTCCGTAGCCTTCAAATTCATGTTCTCCTTTTTCTCATCACCCAAGCCTGGCACAGTAGATGCACAGCTATCCACTGATGAGCAATCAGACAACCCTAAGTAATTCCTTTCTTTCAATCCAGCCCCATTCTGAGAGAAACAATCCAAGGACTGCGAAGAACCAGACGCTACAGTCGACGACACCTTGCTCAGCCCATCCTCCTCCGTTACCACCGCCGGCGGCGACATCACACTCCAAACACAATCAAACCAAACTGCCAAAAACTGAAACAGTAAAAGTCAAATCCATCGTTCACTCCAAATTAACAACAACCCAAAAAGCCCTATGCTAACAACAAAACACCATTTATGAGAAAATCAAGCTTCAGCATGATGAAAAAAAGGTCCAATCATAACGATCACGCCATTAACTAGCAACTCAGCCAACAACCAATCACAGTGAAAAACAAATAAGTAAAAGTAAATAATTAGCATGCATGGGTTTTACTGTTACAGAGTTAAGCATAAAAAAAAAGATAATTATAACAGAATCACAACATTAAGACACATAAACAACCTTGCGAGTAAGTAATTAAAGGAAGACTTAGCAAAATAGGACGCCCTACTACTCCCTTCCTATTTCTAGTTCACTCTTCTTCGCAACCTCAGCCTCTACAGCAAATAATAAGCAAACACAAAGCTCAAAAGCTAAGTAGATCCGCGCTCGCGCAAATTCCTCAGCAGTTTTTTTCAGAAAAGAAGAAGAAGAAGAAGAAGAAACAGAATAGGAGTACATTCTACCTGAAAGTGCCGAGAAAGATAATCGATGAAGAAATCTTTGAAAAAAGAGGAACAGTTACAAGTAAGAGAAGAGAATTTGAAGTAGTACGCACCTAAGGAAGCGAGTTTTGGTATATCAGAGACCGAAAAAAACTGCTACTGATTTTGTGGAAATATTTCGCAAGAAAATGCTAAAGGGAGAAAGTGAAGCAGAGTGAGAAAGTTTAAGGGCCTTCCATAAGCAGAAAGAAACAAAAGCTTTTGGGGAGATATGAGTGGAGAAGCTGAATGAATGAAGCCTTAAGACAGAAAAACCAAACAAAAGCGATTAAACGCAATTATAGTACTGAGGGGCAAAACGGAGAATAAATGGCGGAGGCTGTGTCCATTTGTTAGTTTGATAACAATGATATGGACTCCGGATTTTGCGTTGGACGGTAGCGATGCATTCTGACGGAGAAATCAAAACCGTCCATTCCCTCACCACATGGAAACACGAAATTAAATATCTTGTCGCTGTTAACAGGTGCTACAACGTTGCCGTTTGGAATTTCGAAATGTCGCATTTACCCTTGTGTGGTTTGTGAACGAAAACGTATAACCATAAATTGTTGACACATGCACTATTACACTGTTTGTATTGTGAATGTGATTAACTGAGTGGAGATAGTTATGAATGAATGAATTTTCAATACCAAATACATGTTAGTCAACATAGTTATCATTGAATAAATTCAGCGTCAAGGAATCTGATTATTATGTTTTTTATGCATTTGTTTAACTTAAACATGGTGTACTACAAATTGTTTAGAAAATACAGGAGAGGAAAATATAATTAACTCCTTTGATAAACATCAAATAATGATAGTGATGTCTCTTTCTTCGAAAAAAAAACATGTCAGCATGGAATGTTTAATTATATGCATTACAAGAAGATAAGAAGTGTGAGAAAAAATTAAAACTATGGATGGAAGCTAAAATCGTTAATAAAGTTGTATTACATCTGTAATATTAATTGACTAATTGATTTGGATAGGTTGATTATAAAACAAAATCAAATAAAAGAAATCAAACTTATAAAATATCAAAGTTTACACTTTAAAATTTTCAATTTAAAAATGAAAAAATACACTAGTAGATTAGTGGTGATGAATTATTTGCACAAATAAGATTAGGCAGGGAAGGAAAAGAATCCATTGGGAGTCGCATGCGCAAATTCAAAAGGTAAAGTTGATTTTCACTGTCAGTGTATTTTTCTTTGACTTATTTTTGAGCTGAGCTGAGCTGAAAATAAGAGGATAAAAGATCCCATCTGAATGCGCATGAATGAATGAATGCGGTGCAGAAATACTGCCAGTACAATTGTTGAATACTTCATTAATGGTCTTGGATCCTAGCTTACTGAATTGAATAAACTAATCTTATACGAAATAGTTAATAGAAAAGCGTTATGATTATTGGATGTGGGACTTACTGTGTAGCATGGGAAAGGTATCCAAGGGCATAGGTGAAGGTTTTACGGACATAAATAATGAGTGCAGGGGAATCATGGCATAATCCTCTGATTCACACACAATTTTCAGATCTCTGCTTGTGGTACAAGTCAACCATACCATCATCTTCTGTCTCGCACATTCAATTCAATGTCGGGATTGCTCTAATGACCTAATAAATCATCATGAAAGCTTCAGATGCAACAAAAGACGAGTAAAATAGAGTGGGGAAATGAAAGTTTTAATAATATTTGACAGATGTTTTTATTAGAATGGCGCCACTTGATTGATTATGGAGTGGTTTGGGATGTGGAAAAGCATATAGATATATATATTTTTGAAGATGGTTTGATGAAAATATTGTTAGATAAGTGGAAGGAAGAATGGGAAAAAGGTAAAGGGAGACAAGAATGCGGCAATTGAAATGGGTTTGCCGGGTGTTGAGGAGGACAGATAACACCCTCCACCCTCATCACCCATCTTTTTTCATCATTACCAATTTCTCTTTCTCTATGCCTATTCTCTAGACTCTACCCATAGCCACACTCCTTATTCCTAATAGTCATGTTTCTTTGTTTTTATGTTTCATACCTCTCCTACCCTACCCTACTACCCTCCCTATCATCACCATACGTCACTCCTCACTAATTTCAATTCCTAATCACCTTTTTCTTTTTACTTCAAAAATTACTACTACTGTCAAATTTTATTTTAAAATACAACTAAAACATGATAAACTATATTTAAATTTAATTACGGGTATTCATTAATCTTATTTGTGACTGAATTCGTGTGCGTTAGGTATGTGATTGATAAGAATGGGAAAGGAAGAAGAACCCAAAAACCTGACTCTTACAATATACTATTGCTACAACATTGATTTTTGGAATCTAAATAGACATATAATAAGATTGAAAGGAAGGAAATAAATGTTTGATTGGGTTGAGAGGGTCAGGTTTTGCGGGGCTCTGCTACGACACAGGGACCCAATGCCGGAACCACTCCGCTTTTGCCGCTATCCACTCTTTTTATTTTCTCTATTTTTTAGTTACTTCAATCTGAGACGTTGGATGAAAGCTGAATAGTGGATTAATGGCGTTGGAGTTATAGACGGAGTTTGAGAGAGAGAGAGAGTGGCACGTGTGTGGCTCGTGACTGACAGAGAAAGCAACAACGCAGTAGGGTCAAACCACTTTTTTATGTTTTGTGGCGAATGAAACAGGTGGGGCCCATCCTAAATTCCTACTCTACACTCACGTGTGAACCCTTTAATTGGTGACCGAGACTCTGCGTGCGTGCGTGCGTGCGTTGTGAGTTTATGTTACTCTGCTTAAGAGACCAACCACACCTTAGCGTGCACCACTCTTAACAAGGTACAATCCACCGTGAACCATTAACCTTCTCATTTTCGATGGATTTTCTTTTATTTCTAAAAGAATGTTATAATATGTAAAATAATATAATGAATTTTCACTTATAATAATCTTTTGGATCAGGTTCTGGGTTACACGTTCGACGTTTGCCTTTGCTCTTGAAAGTGGCCCAAGCTCATACCCGTGGCCCATTAGTATTTAAAAAAGACCCAATTCCGTTACGTGATTCGGTCCGTTAGCGTCTGAGAACTAACAAGATGTTATGATTGTCATTCTAACCCTAAAGCCATCTTTGCATCCAAAACCAAGAAAAACACCACCAGTGGATACAAGCATTTTATCTGTATTAACCACCAGTGAATCATTTTATCTCCATTTCATCTTTTTTTTTTATGCAATCATATTTTCCTGAAGTCAAGCTTGTTTTTATTTACTAGATTTATTTCTTATTCACTCATTTCAAACACTTAAAAGATATTAAATGTAAAATAAACACAAAATAACTAAATTATAAGAAAACTCACAAACAAGATAAATTCAAAGATTAAAGTGATTGGAAAAGGACCAAAAAATATAAACTTATCACATAGTATAAGTGTGATTATCATGCAGAGATTTCATCTCATCCTGCATTGCATCCAACCACTTTTGTTTTTCTTCACTTTTAATGGCCTCCTCATAACATTCAGGTTCTTCGTCATCAATCAAAATTACATATTCATTGGTAGAGTACTTCTTAGAAGGTTGTTTTGGCCTATCAGATCTTTGGGGTTGAGCTTCTAGTGACTTAGGTACATCACCAAGACTGTCAACTAGTGACATATCATGTTCCTCTTCATCAACATTATCAATAGGAACATCCAAGTCATCTCCAATTTGCTGATTATCAATATCACCATGTTGTTCATCATCATAAACATCAATATCCAAATCATTAATAGACAACCGAATTGGATCAAAATCAGCCACATTACCATCTTCCTTAGGTGTAGACTTTTCCACCTTATCAATATCTTCAATGGTTTGATCTTCCATGAATTGCACATCACGACTTCTAACAACTTTCTTTTCAACGGGATCATACAACTTGTAGCCAAATTCATCCTGACCAAAGCCAATGAAGATGCATTACCTTGTCTTCACATCCAACTTGGATCTTTCATCCTTTGGAACATGAACAAATGCTTTACAACCGAAGACACGCAAATGATCATAAGTAACATTCTTGCCAAACCAAATCTTGTCTGGCACCTCAGAATTCAAAGCAACTGCAAGACTTAGATTAATAACATGCACTACTGTAAACAATGTCTCACCCCATAAATGCTTAGGCAATTTTGCTTCAGAAAGCATACACTTAACTCTTTCAATCAATGTCTTATTCATCCTCTCTGCTAAACCATTCAACTGAGGAGTTTTGGGAGGAGTCTTCTCATGTGCAATATCATACTGTCTACAATAAGCATCAAATGGTCCACAATATTCACCATCATTGTCAATACGAATGTGCTTTAGCTTATTGGTTGACTGTCTCTCAACCAAAGCATGGAATTGTTTAAACTTGTCCAACACTTGGTCATTTCTCTGTAAAGCATAAACCCAAAGCTTCCTGGAACAATCATCAATAAAAGTAACAAAGTAGAGTGCACCACTAAAATACTTTACCTTTAATGGGCCACAAACATCAGAATGCATCAATTCAAGCAACTTTGACTTCTTGGAAAGAGGATGCTTCTTGAAGGATACTCTGGTTTGTTTACCAGCCATGCAATGAGAACATTTCTCCAACTCTACACTATTCAATCCTGAGAGAACATCCTTTTTAACTAAGCAGTTAAGTCCTTTTTCACTGATATGCCCAAGCCTTCTATGCCACAAAGATGACTCCATATACATGGCATTCACAATATCTTTAGCAACCAAAGCTTTTGTCCAGTAAAGCTAAGAGTTTTTCTCCCAATTAGCCACAATCAAGTTACCTTTGGTGAGCTTCCACTTTCCAGAACCAAAGTGGTTATCAAATCCACCATCATCAAGTACCTACAAAAAAATCAAGTTAAAGCGAACATCTGGAGCATGTTTAACTCCTCTAAGCAACAACTGCATCCCCATGTTGGTTTGCAAGTGAATATCACCAACACCAATAGCCTTAGACACTGTAGCACTACCCATCTTCAATACTCCAAAATCACTAGGTGTATAAGATGTGAAGAACTCCTTCCTGGATGTAATATGCAGTGTAACACCACTATCAATTATCCACATGCTCTCATCAGATACAAGATTAATAGTGTCATAATCACGAAGACAAATAAGGTCACCACATATAGTAGTAGTAGTAACACGATCACCATCATCGATATCTTTTTCTCTTTACTTACCCTTTTTGTCTTTGTTCTCTTTCTTCAACAAAAAATAGTTCTTCTTTATATGTCCTGTTTTGTGACAATAGTGACACTTCATATTCTTGTATCGAGACCTGGACTTGCTCCTTCTTTTATCTATACCACTATTTTGTTCTTTCTTCTGGCTTCTCCCCCTATTCTCTGTAATAAGCACTTCTGAATGAGATGAAAATTTTTCACAAATAACAAATCCTTCATCTTGTCTTTCCATAGGTGATAAGTTTCTTCATTCAAAGGAATCAATTTTGTATGCGCCTCCATCATTCACGCAAACTAAACAGTCCCTTAACTAAAGAGCTCTCATGCCACTCTGATGGGAAATGGCCAAAAAATATAACAACTTATCAAACAGTAATAACGCAACGGAAATTCAATCGCCCTTTCTTGCGAGAATCTGTCAGGAGCACCAAACAAATGGAACAAAAATAGAATCCAAAGCACAAAGAGACACCAACAGTTTTTAGCGTGGAAAACCCCTCAATGCAAGGGTAAAAACCACGAGTCGTCCAGACCAAAGAAAAATCCACTATGATCAGTAATAGGGTACAAAAGAGTCTCCAATAATAACACCAAATGATGTGTTTAATAAGCCAATTTAAATGAGCACAAATGCTTACAAATGAGAACAAAGAAGATGAAAAATCTCCAAAACAGGACTGCTGGTGCGGGACCGATTTCTCCCAATCTACAACTTCGACATACGATCCGAACGGTCAGAATGAAGAACCATATGTCTGGAACCTACTATCCAAAATCAGCTCGATCCAACGGTGAACGACTTCACAACGACAAAAAGAACCAGTACAGGTTTAGGGTCATGCGGGAATGGCTTTCTCTCTTTCTTTTTCTCTTACTTTGGCTTTTTCCTCTCTTCAAATGACTCTAATGTGCCCAACTAATCTGACCCATCTCTATTTGACCTAGTGAGACCTAAAGCATAACATCCCAAAATATATAGTATAGATTATATTACAGAAAAGTTAAATGAATGATAAAATAATACAATTATCCATCTAAAGTATAAAGTGATATCTTTACAGTCATCCAAAAAAAACTATAAATTTAAAACTTTATATACAGACTGAAGATTGTTCAAAACTATACACAAGGCCCTACTGAACTAAATCAACTACTCAGCAGCATCACCTCCATCCAATGCTTGCTCCAGAGAGACATCTTCTTCCGCTGCTCACATCCAAAGGATGGTCATTATAGAAGAAGAACACCAGAACATACAAAATACAAGCACACAATAGGGTAAACTAGTTTAAACAAAGATTAATCATACATCAATTTATTTAACTTCATACAAGCATATTATTCATTCACATCACTTATACCCTTCACACATAACGCCACACTGCATCCATTCTAAACTTACTTGAATCTCAACTAGAGATTTCACTTTAATCACAACATAGGACACCACCATGTCTCCTTTCCTTGAGGATCATGGAATTACGTCCATTAACCATACTTGAACTTTAAACTTTTAAATACAACACACATCAATAACTACTGATATTACATGATACAACTTCAAATTACTTCATACAACACTCAATGTTCATTTAAAACAACTTAAGATCACAAGAGAAATGAACTAGAACTGAACCCTTCGCATAGCGCACACCTTCACACAGTGAAGTTATAAGCTTCTCGCACAGCGACCTAACTCGCCTTGCGAAATCCTTAAACAGAGACCAACTCTTATTAACCCTCGCATAACGTCCCAACTCGCTATGCGAGAACCTTAGACAGAGACTCAGGCTTCCTAAACACTCGCAGAGCGAGACCCACTCGTTGTTCGAATAAAAAGAATAATGGTTCCAAACCCCAATCAGTCGCATAGCGATTTGATTCGCTATGCGAATTTTCAAACAGAGAGCAACCCTCTCAAACCGCTCACACAACGCATCCATCGCTATGCGAGTGCCTTGGCAGAGAGCACCTCGCCAAGGTGACTCGCTATGCGAGTGCCTTGGCAAAGAGCACCTCGCCAAGGTGACTCGCTATGCGAATCCATTCGCACAACGAGTCTACATAATCTGCATAACGAAATTCTACAGAATTATGCAACTCAACCACTCTTTACCAATTCCACTCAACTTTCCCAACTTCTAACACTCCTAATTCGTTTTATATTGTTAATTAGACTTGACTAAGTGATTCTAGACCTTCCTAATCTCAATCTAAAGTGTTTATGCATCAAATCCCACTCCAAAACCTCAATTTCATCAACTTACAGACCCAAATCCTAATTTACCACTTTGAACCTGATTTTAACCAGTTTGATGACTCAAACAAGTCACAAATGACCTGTCTAAACTACCCCAGCAGCCTCTAACAACACTTGACCTCTAATACTCAAATTCACTAACTCACTTCCTCTAAATTGACTCTAAACAAGCTCAAACCACTTCACTTCATACCTACTCACTACCACAACAGATTACTCA
The DNA here is from genome assembly GCF_018835915.1 of Vigna umbellata. The sequence goes on from NW_025904552.1 coordinate 100,099, forward strand.
CATTAATCCAACTTGCCAATTACAACACTTAGATTCATCCAAAACAGTTCATCAACCACACATTACAGTTTCATAATTTCACCCTTTCAACACATTCAATTCAGATTACCCTAAAACTGACAATTTAGTCCTAAGCAGTAAAATACTACCACATTCAACATATATACAAGTCATAAAACAATTTAATACAGTAGCTAGCTCCCCTTACCTCAGAGANTCAATCTAAAGTGTTTATGCATCAAATCCCACTCCAAAACCTCAATTTCATCAACTTACAGACCCAAATCCTAATTTACCACTTTGAACCTGATTTTAACCAGTTTGATGACTCAAACAAGTCACAAATGACCTGTCTAAACTACCCCAGCAGCCTCTAACAACACTTGACCTCTAATACTCAAATTCACTACCTCACTTCCTCTAAATTGACTCTAAACAAGCTCAAACCACTTCACTTCATACCTACTCACTACCACAACAGATTACTCACATTAATCCAACTTGCCAATTACAACACTTAGATTCATCCAAAACAGTTCATCAACCACACATTACAGTTTCATAATTTCACCCTTTCAACACATTCAATTCAGATTACCCTAAAACTGACAATTTAGTCCTAAGCAGTAAAATACTACCACATTCAACATATATACAAGTCATAAAACAATTTAATACAGTAGCTAGCTCCCCTTACCTCAGAGATACCAGTCCTGCTCATAGAGATACACTGACAATTGACTTGCAACACAAGGAAACTCAATAGAAACCTCCAACTCACCAATTGGTGATAGAGAACAACACTTAGAACCTAAATTGAGCTAGAAAATGGAAGGAAGAACTGTTAACCACATGCAATACAGAAACATTGCATGCTCACAGTCCAATGAAGAACGAACAACAATGGAAACCACTTACCAGCTGAAGAACACTAAATTGATTGGTCCAAAACGAAGCCCTCAACGCCAGGATCACCTAGACACCTCCTGATCGTCGAACAAATAACTCAACAGAGAGAAATTGTAGAGAGAAGTCAAATAACTCTGAGGAATAGAGTTCTAGACAGATGAAGTGTTCTTAGAATAATGAGAAGTGTTTATAAAATTCTATTTATATTATAAGATTATTTTAAAGTAAAATAATCTCTCTCATTATTTTAACACACCTATATGCTCTATAACACTCTATTTTTAGGTTTTTACATAAAGGTCCACGTTATTTGGACCTATTCTCCACATAGAAAGGGAGCCCAATAACCCAACATAAACAAGATAAAAGTTAAGAGATGATTGATTTTATTCACATAAACAAATACATAAAGTAGATAAAAATTAATATTATAGTCATAACGACTTTAGAATATGAAAATCAATTTATATCAAAGTTTATAAAGTTTAAAATATAGATGAATTTTAATTTTACATAAAAGCTTAAAACTAAAAGCATATTTAAATTTTTATTTTATTTCAAAAGTCTCCTATATCTCTCGTTAACTTTGTTGCGGATTGCATATTGATCAATTTAAAACACGAGATAAAATATGAGAAAAATTATCGAAAAGTTCGATGGACAATACGCAGCAGAAAGAAAAAAGATTTGTAATTAACATGATGAAAAAGCGCACACATATAAAATTTGATTTGAGTTGTAGTGTATTGATAGGTATAAAGAAATAAAAGAATGAAAAGAATAATTATATAAAGTAGCATAATGAATAGCATATTTAGGTGGGTGTTGATATTAAAGAGTTAGGGGAAGTGGAAGCAGCATCATATACTGCTTGGATTCCATGGATTTGGCACTGAAGTGAAATGGTCCCAACATTAAGATATACAAAAAAAAATCTCATAGATGCTCATCTAATCTCATCCAAATAGCTCTCTGGATCCAAAAACTGTTACATAAACCATCCTTTATTTAGTCCCAAATCCAATTATCAATAATCACTTACAGAGGATAACCATACTCCATTGTTGTTTCTTTTCCCTAGTCCACTTGTACTCCTCGCTTCTGGATAACACTAATTATTACACACTGAGAAACAAAATAACAAGTGACTTACGTATTTCTGGCATGACAACTTGTGTAGTTGCAACTTATTATGTTAAGAATTAACAAAATTATTTTATTTTAATTTTACCCATTTAAATATATGTACTCTTTGGATATAAGAAATATAGCACGTGCTGATTATATCTTACCATTAAAAAAATAATATAATGGTAAAGTTTTGAGCAATGAAAATGAAAGGCGGCTCTTTTGTAAAGTGAGAAAATAGATGAAGGAGGCAAAAGGAAGTAAGAAAGTATTTGAAGTTGAGACGGCATATATCGTATCTATGGAGATGGTGACAGTGATGCTATCAGTGTTACTAACACATCTCCATCCATTCCATGTCTTCTTCTACCATATTTATTCATTCATTCAATGCATAACTTTCTTCTTCTTCTACTACTTCTTTTTACTTCTTCCCTACCACTCAAGTTGCAAATGTATATGATAGGGTTCACTTTAATGTAATTTTTCATTAAATGAAATTAGGCTGTACTCATTTTTTTCCTCCAAAATTAATAACTTAATTAAGTTGGATCGTCCATTGACTAATTTTTAGAATATTATATATTTAGAAAATTACTTTAAAATAATTGTTTTCTATATTTTTGAAAAAAAAATAGTAAGTATTTAAATTATTTATAATACGTATAAACTTGTATGATAAAATATAATTTTTTAATAAATCATTATAACAATGTTAAATATGTTATTATTTATGCAAAATTGAAATTCATGTTTATCTCAATTTAAAACATGACTTTATAAATTTAGGAACTTGCCAAATTTTCATTATCTTCCTTCACGACGAATGTTCTTATCACTATCTTCATAATTTTATACAATATATATTGTGCTTGGTATTTTTCACGGTGTTATTTTAAATTAATCATAACAATAATAATAATTAACAATGTTTAAGAATAATAATATTTTTTAAAAATTAAAAAACATAACTTTTACAATTATTATTAATATAAAAAATTAATACAAAATGTCAACAAACTTTTTTTCATAATAATAACTCATCTAAATATTTATTTTTTTAATACCAAAAATGAGATGTAGTCTTTATTTATTACTATTATTAATTTTTTTCTCAAATTTATTGAATAAATTTTTAAATAAATTCCAGTTATCTAAAAATCATTTTATATTGTTTTTATCATGAAGGATTATTTGGTAATTTTCATTTTATATTGTTTTCATAACGGTTTATCGAGTATACCTACACAAGACATTCTAATGTAAAAATAGGTTCAAGGTTTCACAATTTAGATATTAATTATGTAATGAATGCAATCATCAATCTCTCTACCTCAAACCTATATTTATTGATTTTGAAATGAATTTATGATTAATAACGACCTAATTATGTTTCTATTATTACTAAGGTTTAATAGGTTCGGAAGTCCCTATATTTGCGAGTTAGTTTCAATTGGGTCCTCCAATTTTGGAAGTGATCAATTGGCTCCCTGTTTTGATAAAATTGAATCCATAATGTCCTTGCCGTTAATCTTAGTAAACGGCGTTAATTTTCTAGCAAGGTGACATGCTGAGGTGGCTTTTAATTAGCACGTGGCACGATGTGTGGAAACCTTCTCCCCTTCCCCTTTCCCGAAACCTTCTCCCCTTCCCCTTTTCCTGAAACCTTCTCCCCTTTCCTTTCCCCTTCCACTTCCCCTTCCCCACCAACTCCAACCTCACCTTCTCCCATCTTTGGGAAACTTTCTTCTCGTCCTCCAACAACCACGCCATCTCCCTGTCGCCGCAACACCCCTCCTCCGCCCCCTCTACCTCGAAGACATGAAAACTGAAAACCAGTTAAAAAAACTGTAATTAGCTCTATGGGACATTTTCTTTAAGCTGATTTATCCTACTGTTGAATGATTGAGAATCCTTGACAGTGGATTGAATTGAAGAATAGAAATGAATGTAATTGATTTAGGTCATGTGATTTAATGATGGAAATGATTGAATTTGGTTTGCATTTGATAGAATAGAAAAAGAAGAAATTTAAAAGTGAAAAAAATGTAATATATGTTTAAATAAAAGGGGAGAGGAGAAGAATGTCTCTCTTTCTCTAAAAATAGCAACTCAAAATTCCAATCTCTTGAATTTTCTATTCCAGTTGAGTAAATCATCTTTCCCCTTCACTTCACTCCACTTTACTTCCATCTTCCACTGTTTGCAAACTCTCTCTCAAACACTGCCTTTCCTTTTCTCGCTCCCTCTTTCTCTTTCAGTATACTTTTCCCGATTCTCTATTTTTCCCTCCTTCGACTCTGCTTCAGCAACCTTACACCCTCTCTGTCTTCACCATATTCACCTATTTGTTGCGGATGCCCCAAGTGGCTTTTCTCAAAGAGGGGACTCAAATTCTAAGCTTTCAAACTCAAATTCCCTCATTGATTTGAAATTGGGTCGATTTGCTGACCATGGAGATGCTATTGATGCGAGGTTTTCCAAAGTTTTGTCTTCTTCTGAGTCATCAACGCCTCCAAAGAGAGAGGGAGGAGAAGGTTTCCACACATTGTGCCACGTGATAATTAAAAGCCACCTCAACATGCCATCTCGCTAAAAAATTAACGCCATTTACTAAGATTAACGGCAAGGACATTATTGATTCAATTTTATCAAAACAGGGAGTCAATTGATCACTTTCAAAATTGGAGGACCTAATTGAAACTAACCCGCAAATATAGGGACTTCCAAACCTATTAAACCTATTAGTAATCATACTTTATATTTAAATCATTCAAAATTAAAGTTAATTATCCTGATCATTGATTAATTAGTCAAACTTTTCTATCATTTGATGATAGTTTCTTTACGCGTTTCATTCGTAATTGATCGTCCAATTATACTATCCTAATCATAAATCTATCTAAGAAATTTTCACTTGAACACAATTATGCTTCCTTCACATGTGAGGATTTGTGGGAGATGATTTGGGAGAGAGTAATTGAATGAATTTGAGGGTAAATTTTTTGTTATTTGTTTGAGTGGATTTGAAGGTAATTGAGAGTGGATTTAGAAGTAAAGTTTGTAAGTAAAGTTTGTGAGAATTAGTGTAGGATTTGATTGATGTGACATATTTAAAAAATTTGTATAATTGGTAGACTTGAGACAATGATTTTGGCGTCAAAACAACATTTAAAACTTGCTCAAAGTAGCAGAACAATGTATTGGATGGTTAGCAAGATCTAAGTGCTCAAACCAGATTTAAAACATAAAAATTAACCCAACAATGAAGCTATAGATCGGTCTACTGCAGATTTAGGTTCTGCTGTAATTTCTCAATGCATCCAAGCTATGCTTAAGCATTTTATGGCTTATGTGGTATGCAATTGATGTTAACCAGCAAAAACAACTCACAGATTTGCTTCAAATCAATGAAACATTACCAGATTTTTTTTTCAAATAGATGCAATGCAAGTGAGTTTAAAATTCGAAATCTGATTGCACACTTGCCATCGAGCTCATTCCAATGAATTCCACGGCTCTTTTGATGATGGACAAAATGTTCTTACAATTCCATATTCACTTGAGCCACAAAACAAAGCAATAAGCAGCTGATTACTAAGAATTAATGACAATCAACATAGTATTGCACATGACTTGACAAAACTGGACAGACTAATCAAACAAAAATGACTCAAATATGAAGTGGTCCGATTGAAAAATGAAAAGCATCAACAAAGCAAAGAAAGATGGACAAAAAACAATGAAATCAACAGAATCCTAAAAACAACAACAACCAGTGATGGCAGATTTGATGGAACAGACAGAACACGTTCAAAACAAAACAAAAAAAAGGAATTAAATGACAGTGAAGTAAGTCAAAACAACTGGACTTAGCTCTCAACAGCAGCTTGAACCTGGGTTTGAATACCACTTGATAGCTTCGTCCAGATGCAACAACCTAGTACAGACCAGCGTGAGATTGGATCAGCGGAAGTAAGGTGGAAGCTGGCAGCGGAAATGGTGTGATTTGGTGGCTGTTTGGAATGGATGAAGCGCTATGAACCAAATGCACAGCTTGGGAATGCTTCTATCTCCACAATGGGGAACCGAATACAGCTTTCATTCTTCTTCTTCATAAGCGTGGAATCGAATACCAATCAATGGGAACCGAATACAGTTTCCCTTTGTTCTTCTTCATACGGTTGGAACCGAATATGGGTTCCTTGGAACTGAATACGGTTTCATCTTCTTGATCTTCAGCTTCAAACAGTCGTTATCTTCATCAACCACTTTCTTCTTCATCTTCCATCAACCTTATCTTCTTCATCTACCACCAACCCTGCAACGAAAAAACAACAAATACTTGCCCAAACAACAATATACTCATACTAACATCACCTCATCTTTCTATTCGTCAGCACTCAAGACATAAAACATTACACTTGCAGAATACAATGCTCCTTCAATTGCACAATATATTGGAAGTGGAATTATTTCCATATACATGGACACTTTAGACTTTTTCAATTGGATCCCTCCAAATCTCACCACATCCACAGATGTAAAAAGTATAACATCCCGCATTTCCTTTCAAATTCGTCTGTGCGTTTCTCTGCACGTGAATACAAAATTCACTTCAAATCATCGCTAATAAAATTGCTTAAACAATACTTTCCCTCTAAGCGAACACGCGTTAGTGAGATCATTATCACATGTTCACTTACTCTTTCTTTTTTGAAATATTCATCATAAGACGTGACATCTTTTCACATCGTTTGCAATTTGAATCTCTCTTCCATTAGACATAGGTGTATAATTTTTACGTTGTTTTCTATCAAATCATATAATCTTCTTGATAGATTTTCAAGAAATTTTTTCACTTTTGAAGTGTGGTCGGAATGTAATTTCAATACAAGGAAACAATCTCATCGACATTGTGATAAATAAAACTGGTGTACGTTTAAAAAAAAAAAATCTAACCAATATTAAAATTGTTGTCTTTTCTTCTTTAACTTTTTATTTTAAATTATTTATATTTTATTGTTTTGTATGTGACGTTTGAAATATTTTCTTTTATCCCTCTCAATAGTGTGACATATTTTTCTTTAGATAATTTGTTCCAGAGACAATAATAATATTTATATTTATTATCTTGTTAATACTATTATTTTTATTTCTGAATTTGAAGATTGAAAATACTATTAACAATAATATATCGATCAATATTAGACTAAAGATAAATCCATTTATATTTTTTCTAATATTATATATTTATCCTTTTCACATTGATTAATTTAACGAAATATCATTTCTAATTGTATATCATTTTTTATATATTTATTAAGTGACATGTTCATGATAAATTACCAACACTTTGAAATGTTTAATATATAGAATTACAACATAATTTTTGGTAAACTCGCGTATGAAAACTGCATAAAAAGATCTCTTTATGAATATATTCTAGTAATATATATATATATATATATATATATATATGCACAATTTTTATATAAATTAAAATAAATTTATTTTAAAAGACGCTATATTTATTGCCTATACAGTTTAGTTTGTTTTGTATGCATAAGTTATGATTTTTCTTTTAAATTAAACTAACTGCGTAAAAATTTCAGAAGAAATATTTATATAGATTTTGTTTTTCAAATCTGATAACTTTCATTCAAGACTTATTAATAATAATGAAATATAGAAACTATAAACTGACATATAATATAAGTTGTTTCGATTGTTTTTTTGGAGCAAGACAAAAAAATCAGAGAATGCTAATTTAAAATAAAAGAACAGTTTAATTATAATTTTTTGTATTTACTTTTACTTTGTTTACATAGACATTGTAGTTTGTTATATTTGATGAATCTTCGTATTGGTTTGAAAACATTAATAGTAAACGACATACTTGAAATGTTGTACATTCAAAGTAATAAAACACAAATATATAAATATTTTAAATAAATCAAATTCAACTAAACTGTCTCACAACTTGTAGAAAACTGTACCTTAGACTTGAAAAAAAAAGTAATTATGTCTTAATAGCTATATAGAAATTTTGAAAGACCACGTTAGAAAAGAAGTGGCGAGGTGTATGTAATGTAACCCTCCATGCCTCCCAATAGTTGCATTGGTTTGATTTACTTTTTCATAAATATTCATATTTGCTTGCAACCATGAATATGTTTTTGTTTTTCTTCGTCACACCCTTGCAAGCAACGAGCATGTTGACGTTGAAACTTAACTCTCTGCTTGCCACAATTATTATTTTATTAAAAAAATATATATGTTTCAGGTCAAATATCTATCAAATAGCATTATTTTACAAATTAAAACCATAGTATTTATTGGACAAAAACTTCACATGATTTTTTGCACTTTACTCTATTTATAGGGACAACCGACACAACGTCTGCAGTTACTTTCACGTTTATTCTCTATTAGAATAGGTCGCAATATTGAGCAGATGTTTTTTTAGTAAATTTGAGAAAATTTGAAGATAATTTTTTTTTATTTTTTTTGAGCGAATTTAAAGATAAATAAGAGTGAATTTAAAAGTAATTTTTTTAATTTGTCACGTTAATATAATTCTATACTAATTTTTACAAATTTTATTTTCAAATTCACTCTCATTTACTTCCAAATTCACTCATAAAAATAACAAAAAAATTATCCTTAAATCCTCTCAAATTCTCTCCAATTCATTCCCTCAAATTCACTTAAAAGAAGAAGACTTTATTTTCTAAAATCAGTCTTTGATTAGAAGATAATTAACAGTTGTTAAAAGAGTTGTAAAAAAATATCTTACACTATGTGAAAAAATATCCAAAATTTCCTAATTATTAGAAGCAATAAAGCTGTTGTCTTGTCATTGAATTTAAGGCAGGGGGTCTGAGATATTTATTTGCATAGGATATTATATTATAATTTTGTTGGAAATTTGAGAAGTTTTTTTTTATTTTGAAGAAAATAAAAAATAAAATGATATATAGGAAAAGCACGATAAAGCAGCTTTTGGTAACGCTCATCGCTGTCAGTGACGCCCTGGGTCACCAAACCAAACCAAACCCACAGATAGCTATCTCTTCCGTACCTCACTCTTTATACTATATAACTCTCCGCAACGCATTTCACATTTTCATTTCTCTTCTTCTAGTATTCGCCTCTTACCTCAATGGTATCAGGTCCACTGCTACTCCAAACAACCACATCAACAACAACACACGATGGAGGGCCAAGATCTCTCCCCATCCCACATCGACACATCTCGACCGTCCCTCGGCTTCCCCTTGGGCACTGCCCTCCTCTTGATCATAATCTTCAGCCTCAGCGGCATGTTCTCCTGCTGCTACCACTGGGACAAGCTACGCTCTTTTCGCCAATCTCTCTCTCCTCCACACCCTCAACCCTCCCTCACCCAATCCCAACCCTCCATGGTAACTTTTTACAATTTCATTTCAACCATGCCGCAAATATATACATATAATTTTTTTATTATTTTAATTTCTTCGTTGTGATTGCAGGTTAAGCAAAACAAAGGTCAGAGCTTGCCAGTGTTGATGCCTGGAGATGAACTGCCCAAGTTCATAGCCATGCCTTGCCCGCGTCAACCTTCGCGCCCGGATACCATTGTTGTCACCGTCGACACCCCGCCCCTCAAACCGCCGCAGCCGGCGGCTCCTTTCTGTTAGTTATTGCCAACAAAGCCATGTTAACCACCGTTGGTCGGTGCTGTGTGTAAATATGTTTATATATATGCATGATGTTGCCGCCATTTGTTCTATACCACCCGGTGAAGATGCAGGATAAAAACAAAAAACAACGTGGGTACCAGGTCAATTCCGAGATCGTGACCGCTTCATTTGATTCCGTATATCTGTTGCTCTTGTATGTGGTGATTAATTAGTAAATTTAAGTGACTTAATTGATTAAACCGGTTCTATTAATTGAAAAATGCAAAAAAAGTTCAATTAGTTTGAGAAAACCAGAAATCATTAAACTTTTTCTTTTTATCTTTTTATCTATTTATCATTACACTCAGTTATGACAAATATTTGTGGTAGAAGAATAGGTTGGTTGTGTGTAAATTTCAACTTTCAATTTATTGAAAATGATAAAAGAGTAGCTGGCAAGAATAGGAGTTGATTCGATTTGTGAACAAGTGCGATTGTACTATAGTCTCATTAATCACGGCAACTAAACCAATGACACCAAAAGAAAACAAAAATCTGCATTAATATTGATACTATTGCTCGCTTGGGTGATATGGATATGATAAGAATTAAGCTTAACTCACCAGTAGAAACATTAAAAAAAAGGAGGAAGCGTGTAAAAGAACGATTCGAGGAAGTGGGGAATGTTGGCCACTGTCCCCGTTTGGTCCAAATTTTAAACATGGGAGAGGAAAATGATAGATTGGATAGTCGTAAAACTATGATGTCGGATAGAAAGTATTCGCAGTGGCTTCTTTTCATGACCTAATTTTAATTTAATTTCACTCTGGAACTTCTTTTTATCTTTAGATGCAGACAGTATCAGATGTGTACCTTCCGTGATTATTGTTAGTACTTGACCCTTTTTTCATTTTAGCGTTTCTATTCTCACTAGTGGCCAAGTGGTTCTGTCACTGTGTATCGTCCTACAACTTGTCTTGTGCCCACACTCCATTCTTCATCATCAAATTTTGAAATCTTCCATCCATTATTTGTTTTCAATTCAAAATACGTCATGTCTAACACTGTTGCGTTCTCGTTTAGATGAAACGGTTAAAAAATAATATATTAACATCCAAATTTAACACAATTTTACCACAACTAAATGTGACAATGTCTATACGGATTTATAATTTTTTTCAAGCTACTAACCTCAAAAACATTAGATTAAAAAACAAAAATTGAAGAAATTGAATAATGTGACTTCTTCCTTCATTCTTAGTTTTTCGTGCGACTTGAAGTCAAGAAATCTAGTTTTTGTCTAGCTTGTTTTTTCGTTTTGCTTGCTCCATTGAAATCTATTACTCTCCTGTTTTCTTTGTTGTTTTTTATCTTCAGTTAAACCAAGTAGAGGAAAAACTAAAGGATCTTCTGCGAGCAAAAATATAAATCAATTTAAAAATGTCACATAAAAGGTGTCAAAATTACTGAAATTTTATTATTAATATATTATTTCTAGTTGGAAAATCCTACCTGAATAAAAAATATTAATTTATATTGTAAATACATATATTGCCACATCAACTGTGTGAAATTTTAGTGTTAATATATCATTTCCCGCTAAAAAACCTACCTGAATAAAAAATATTAATATATATTGTAAATACATATATTATTTTCCAGGCTGAGTCATTATTATGCAGGAGTATATATTTATATGTTATCATGGGGCCTCAAACAAAATGATTAAAAAAAATAGAATACAAAACTGAACTCGGTCGTTTCTTCTTGGCCTTATTATGAAAGGTGGTATCATACATACATGGAGACTGATGATGATGGAGTGGGTAATTTGCATTCTTTTTAAGCACAAAATATATTCTCTCCCCATTACATACTTTGTGTTATGATGAAGAGATTAATGCTTTTCAATTATATATTGGAATTCCTTGTAAGGAAATTGGGTATAAATGTAACGTCCCGGCAACTCACAGGGACCGTTGACTGCCCCCACAGACCACCACCAGGCTTTCCAGTGTGCTTTGTCCTCACTCGCACACTTTCTGGGAAAACTTCCCAGAAGGTCACCCATCCCAGAATTACTCCAAGCTAAGCACGCTTAACCATGGAGTTCTTATGAGTCAGGCTACCGAAAAGTAAATGCATTTTGGTGATATGAGTAGTCAAATCAATTCCTTTAAGCTATCCTTCAACTGTATAGTCCCATACCTACACAGTCTCCAGATCCCTCTCATTCCGGTGTATGTTCGATTCATCCATGTACCCCTTCCACCCGAAGCTGCCAGGAGCCGCTCCTTGTCTGTGCCCCCTGCACCATGCCTCTTGCACCGGCGTCACTCCCCGCCCTCGTC
>NW_025904552.1:113521-177017 GCF_018835915.1 Vigna umbellata
GTACTCATTTTAAAGAAAAATGAAATGGAGTCAATAATACCAGAAGTACCAACGTACGTCAATCAGAATTTTACAAACCTAAGAAGGCAAGGAATTAAGATTACTGGCAGAAGCATATTTCCTCTCAGTTATCAAATAGTTTTATATTCCACTTACCCCGCCTTACTTTGCTGCACTAGTAAACAATTAGCACCAAGTCAAGTTCAAACTTATGCAAGCACTAAATTACAACACACTCGCACAACAAGAATTATTTGGCTTTTAAGATGCAACCAACACACAGCTCCACTTAGGTTTCTCTCTTAAAGCTTAAAGCACTCAAAATGGAAAGGTTTGTAAGGGAGATTCTCCCTTGGCAGTTCAAAGCTGGAGAATCTTTTAGACCACCACCACCTAAGATGCTACCAAGCACACAAACCTTCTTTCAAATTCCAGAAACCAGAGTGTAACACTTCTCAAACAGGCAAAAAAGGCTAGGCAAGGCAAGTGATTGCAGAACAGATCAGGACAAGTCACAAAACAATGACGCACAACAGCTCTATTGTTAAGCAACTCTAGATCAGCTGATAAGCATCAAAGCAGCTCCAAAATTTAGAACAACAGCAAAACAAAATGCCCATATGAATTAGAAAAACTAAGACAACCAATCAGGACAACAATAAACAAGTAATGATAATTTGAGCAACCAAACAGGATCCTAAAGATCAGTTCTATAGAGATTTAAAAAGCAATAAAAAACCCAAACAAGTTGCATTTGCAACCAAATTCAAATTCAGTTCAGAATTGGTTGAAACGTTCCATAAAATTCCTAAGAGAAAAGGCTTTTCCTAATGCATCATCTTTCATAAAAGTCAATTGCAACTGGTCTATCCGCTTTTTTAGAACTATATAAATGTTTCTTTTACTTGTTTCACAGTGTAAAACAGATGACCAAGCTTTGCTGCAATGACAACTCAATTTCACATGCAACCAATTCACAAATTTCAGAAAGGCAACACCTAGCAACCTTGTGAATGAAAAACTGGCCACAGTTGGTGGGTTTAAAGAGTTAAAAGGCTTAGGGCACTATTAACTCATGGTTTCTCTTTGCATCATCAGTTTTCAAATATCTCACCAATTGTTTTTAAAGCAACTGGATGCAGAAACCACACATTCAAATTTGATTTATCAAGCACCCAAATGACTCAAATTAAGTTAACTCTTCCACTCAAATTTTGACTTAATGCTCAAATGAAACTTTGAACACTTAAATTGAAAAACCAGAACAGCAATTCAAACTTGAAACAAGACATTAATCAACAATGAAAGATGGTTTAGAGCAATATCTATGTGCTACCGTTTGAAAACAAACTACTAACTCAAGCAAAGCATCCAGATCGGCCAACTGCAAATTAGACTTTAATTGGATTTTCCAGTGCAACCAACTCTGCCAAAGCGATTCAATTGCTTGCATGGTATGCACATGGTACTGGCTCAATCAATCAAATGCATCTCAATGCTAAATTCTCAGTCAAGTGCACAAAATAACCAGAAACAGATTAGGCACCAATTAAATAACTGTTGTGAACCAATGCAAATCTACATCTCATGTCAAACACTAAGCACCCGAGCTCTTAATGAATTTGTCATTGCTCATATGGTGTGCTGATGTTGATCAACAGCTAGCATGCACCAAAAACCTTAGAACAGATTACAACTATTTTAAAGACAAATAATAAAATACCATGACGACTATGAAAAACAGAATTGTAATTCAGAACTAAAAGACTAAAAGAAGTTCATCATCCCCGAATTAAAATGAACTATAACTCAATTAATGACTCAAACAATCGATTAAGATGAGGAACAATAATTCAAAGTAAAGCTTGCACATACAAATAACTCAACCAGAACCTAATGAACAGATTCAACCACCAAAACACATGATCAACACAAGACAGAGAAGTAATCATAATGAAAAACACGAATATTGAAGAGATTTCAACAAGATGATCGATCCAGACAAAATCAAACATTCGTGAATTTATACAACCTAGAAACTTAACTCAGATTCAAAGACGCGAAGCAATGGAGAGAGATACTTAGCTTGCGAAGCGCGGAGGAACCTGAGCTCTGATTACCACATGATGACGAGTGGCTCCGAGAAGTGACCAAAGGCGCGATGCGAACTCCTCGAAGCTCTCCGATGAGTAAAGACGCAGCGGAATGATCAGGAAACTAGATCGAGGAATGATTCGATGAAAATCTAAGAAAACTGAAGCGAACACAACAAAAAACCCTAGACCGCGGTTTAAAATCGGTGAAAACCTTATAAACACGAAGGAAACCCTAGAACGTTGAGGAATGTCACTAAAAAATTGACCATATCGTGGGTGGTCCCGGTTTTATTAAACAAACATAAAAAAAAAAACCGAAAACCCTTATTCACCTCTCTCATTCCTCTCAACTCTTTCTCTTTCATCTCTCTCACTTCAATCTGTCATCCCTACTCTAGCCCTAATTGAAAAAATCAGAAACATTTGTCGTTAAACAATTTTCCTTTGTAAAGAGTTGAGTCATTGACATATTCACCTTCAGGCAAAGGTTCATTTAAGATCTCTTCAATTTCACCATCTTACTAACCTCTCTAATTTCATCCTCTGCATAGGTTGAATCATCATCTCTAAATAAAACCCTCCAGGCCAATTACCAATTCCTTCATATGTCATTATGCTTGTGAAATTAGATAAAATTATATACGATAAAAATTATAAAATGAAATTCATTATAAATCATTTTTTTAAAGAAATTGTTTATATTTCTGATTTTTTTTTCCAGGCCAATTACCAATTTCTTTGATGTCATTATGCTTGTTAAATTAGATAAGACAAAAATTATAAAATGAAAACTCATTATAAAATCATTTTTTGTAAGAAATGGTTTAACAACGAGTATTTCTAATTTTTTTCAGGTCAATTACCAATTTCTTTATGCTTGTGAAAATTGGATAAAATTAGATAAGACAAAATTATAAAATGAAAACTCATTATAAAATCATATTTTGTAAGATTGTTTAACCGCCAGTTTCTGATTTTTTTTTCAGTTGGGACTACCATAGGATGACAGAGAAAATGTAATTTGGAGTTTAGAGCAGAGGAATGAGAGAGTGAGCAAGGTTTTTTGAGAATAAAATTATTAAAATACCCTTAACCTTAAACCTAGAATCATGATATATAAGGATATTTTTGTCTACTAAAACCTGGTACACATTGCTAAAATGTATCAACTGAAAATAGGCGTACGCGCGTTACAAACCCCACACCCCTATATATATATATATATAATATATTATATATATATATATATATATATATATATATATATATATATATATATATATAATTAATTAATATGTCCTCCATGTTGTACACACTTCCATTTCCATATATTATGTTTTTCTAGCTATCATGCAATAGCGCAAAATTCCCTTTTCATTATTTTGTTTTCTACATGATTTGATTTTATTGTGTATTGTACTTCCCATGTCATTTATATTATTGTAATTTATTATTGTCTCTCGTCTGTTTTCATGAAGTGGAAGAAATAAAAAAAAGGTTAAATATGGCCAATGTTTGCTTTAAAAAAACTCCATTATTTCTCCAAAAAAAAATTGATTCTTTTTGTGCTTACAATTCTTAAGTTAAAAACTAAAAAAATAAAGAATTTTTATTTATTTATTTGGGTAATTATTTTTAAAGAATAAATAAATTATACTTCCAGAAAACAAATTTTATTGTTTGATAATACTAATTTAAAAAGTCTGTATAATAATTTTCACGTGTAATAAAATAATATTTGTAATGTTTTTTTTAGTATTGTTATAATATAAATTCTCAACATATAATAACTATAAGGTTTTATTTGTTCTTTTTTCTCCTCCAAAAAAGGAAAATAATATCACTATTATCCTGCTTCCCTCACTTTACTTTATCACATAACTAAAGTGTTGGCCTATTGTAAGCATCTTAAAAATCTAATTAAAAAACTATTACATGATTTTATATATTGTAGAATGGCTTTTTTGTTATCTCGGTACCTTTTTACTAATAATTTTCTAGACATTGAGATTTAAGCTAAACAATATTTACAAAGTCAAAATCTGAAATGAAAATTTTGAAAAAATAATAATCAAAATCATTGACACGTGTGATCTTTTGTTTAACTTGATTTTGATACTTCAAAAACTGATTAACTAGTCATTCAACTTCAGTGAAATATAAATCTAATTCATCTATCAACGTGGAAATAAAAATGGTGAAATTTAAGTATAAAAGATTTGGAATCTTATATAAGTTAGATTCATGAAACTAAAAGTATAAAATCAACAAAAAAGTTTGAAAAAAACAGTACAGAAAAAAAACATAGATTTTCTAAAACTTATCCATTAAAACTGCACACAATAGTAATCCTTTAGTACTAAACTCCACCTATTAGATCCTTAAAGAGGTTGGTTTAAGAAAAGAGTGGGAGGCATAGCACCCAAAAATTAGGTTACGTTGCACTATTAGTTTGTTTATGGATAGCCAATAACATTAAACAATTTGCATGAATGCGCTTCGTACATCAGCTTTACACATTAATCATATAATTTTTTGTCATTCGGTTTTCTTTTTTATGCTTTATTATTAACCTATCTTTGTTATGTATATATATTCGATTCGATTCGTATTATATCATTAATTAAACATTATGCTATTTGCTGACAAATAAAGCATTGTTGAGAAATATATCATCGTCAGCGTACATAATAATGAGAGTTATTTACCTTTTCTAATTTCGCAAAACCCATGAACCGAACGTTGTTATTTAAAATGTAATGGGATTAATGCTTTATGATAATGAGATAATGTTGTTTAACACATTGCAAGGGATAGGGAAGTGAATCTTTCACAGCAGCTTGGTGTGAGATTAAATTTAAGAGTGCGAGTTAATCAGCTGTTTGAGTTAGATAGAAATTAAAGTGAGAAGAAGACAAATTGAAGATCAACACAACTTAAAACAATTCCATCATACCCACATCCAATCGATCAATATTTCAATAAATTAATTTCATCATACCATTTAATATTTAATAATGTAATTATAGATTTCAAGATGTCTATAACATTGAAAATAATGTATTTTTTTTTTTTAATTTTAGAGACAAACGAACTTTTAAAAAAAAATCAAACTCATTTCAAACTTAAAAAATGTTTTATCTACAACTAGAAAAATCACATACAATTATAGCACACTATTAGAATTACTAATTAATAGAGATTTATATAAAAAAAATAAAAAGATACATACAAGTAGGAATGACAAAAAAATTCGCGCCAGCGGATATTCACGGATAAAATCCGTGACGAATAGTTGATACCCGCGAATATTTACTATTCGCGGGTTGTGGGTTGCGAGTAACGGGTATTTTAATAATTGTTTATAAACGGGTCGGGTGCGGATAGTATACTATCCGTACCCGCGAATATCCGCTACCCGCCAAAAATAAAAATAAAAATATAATTATATTTAGTAAGTTAAATTTAATTAAAATTAACATCAATTTATATTTTATAAGGTTAAATTTAATTAAAATTAAATTTTAATTTATATTATATTTTATATATTTTTTGTAAATTTATTTAAATTTTATTTTAATAATTTATAAAAATATATTTTTTTATATATTTGCGGGTATCCATAGATATCCGTTGGTTTTAAAATACCCGCGGATACTTTTTAAGCGGAAATCCGTGCGGGTAGCGGGTGAATTTTTTTTGTTGGGTCGGGTTGCGGGTAGGCATTATCCGTGCCCGACCCGATCCGTTGTCATCCCTACATACAATTGATCGAAAGAAGACTCACATGCAACATTTCACATAAAAGGACCTGAAAAAATATTAAAACTCAATTTACGTGAACTGGGAAATTTATCGGTCCAAGTTAAAGAGCTTGAAAAAAATTAACGGTCCTTCTTTTTTAAGTAATAAAGAGATTACTATATGTAACATTCCATTTAATTAGTATCACTACTAACAGGAAACATCACATGATCAATAAAATAGAACAATTAAACTTTAAAAAAATATAAAATATTCATACACTTATCCAAAATAACCATAAGACTATTACGTATAAACAATACAAAAAGACAAGAAACTAGATAATTACATAAGGCTTTACTCAAACTGTATCTATAACAAAGATCTATACTAAGAAACTACACATCTACACCATCACCCTCCAAAGCTTGCTCTAATAGAACGTCATCACCCTCTACTCACACCCACCAGATGATCATTGCCACAAGAATCAAACATATACCAATAGACAAACACAAAAACACAAAAAAATAGGATAAGCTAATGTGAAAAGAAACAAACATCGCATATCAAGATTTCATTATACATTCTATTCTAACCAAATCAAACCAATCATCCTAATCATGTCATTGAGCTAGATAAAACCATCAAGATAGATGTATTGATGTCAGACTATGACAAGTTTTGCACTTGTAGTGGTGAAACAACTGGCTCCCCCAAGCTACCACACAATATTAATTTGTCTATTACCTATGAACAAAGAATACCAGACCATAGACTAAGACCTCCTGCTACTCCTCACCACATAATCTCCTTCTCTATCCATAATCCCCTTCTCTATCTAAGATGACGCTATTATTGGAGTGTTAGAATAACTTCCAAGACTGAGTTCGTACATCAATACATCACTTACTTGAAACCATCATTAAAAATTGGGTTAAATATGTTTTTAGTCCCTAAACTATTGGCCGTTTCTGGTTTTCGTCCCTGTTTCAAAGTAAGGTACAATTTGGTCCTCATTCTTTTCGAAACGTTCGTTTTAGTCCTCGGAATTTTGGTTTTAGTCCTCATTTGTTGCTAAATGAGGACCAAATTTTTAAGCAGTGTTTAGTTTTCGAGGACTAAAACGAACGTTTTCAAAAAGAATGAGGACCAAATTGTACCTTACTTTGAAACAGGGACGAAAACCAGAAACGACCAATAGTTTAGGGACTAAAAATATATTTAACCCTTAAAAATTTCACTATAGAAATTCTTTCCAAACCATACTTGAGTTCAATCACAAAATTTCCATACCATCATATATTTCAAATCATATCACTAAGTATTAAATATAACATCACACCATTTAAATCCAAGCACAAAAGAGAAGAGAAAAACAAAACAACCAAGACAACTCAAACACACTTGCCCAACGCCAAATTCACGGCACCTAGCAAGCACAAGCTCGCCCAACGAGCACTATCCACTTGTCGAGCAAGAGTCCAAATAAAGGACTTCTCCAGCCCAACGAGCTTACTCTCATAGCCGTTGAAACTCACTATCAAAACCCCATAATACTCGCCCAGTGAGTCACTAGCTCGCCCATCCACTCTGCATAATTATGCAAAATACCAATTCTAAATAATTTGCATCCTCTCAACCTGCCCTGACCTATCTTAGGAATTTCTACCAACTTCTAACACTCTTAAATGGTATTCTAAACCACAATAGACCTATCCAGTGTATATGATCCAACCTAAACTAAGTTTAAACTCATTTTACTATGAAATTCCAACTTACAACAACTAAAACACCACTTTATAGACCATAAATCAATTCTACCTAATTTAACTCTTAACTAAGCAATTTAGGGGTCAGAACAAGTTACAAATAACTCAAAAACATATCCCAACCACTCCAAATTGCCTTAGATCTTTCAAATCAAAATTTCACTCTCCATAACCTCTAAAATTGCACCTAAAAGTCATTCAAACACAATCTCGTGTCTACCATCCATTTATAGACCATCTTTCTACTAACTTACCACCCAAACAAATCTTAAATGACCACACAACAGATCCTAAATCACCATTTCTCCCTTTAAACCTTTGCTTCCAAAACTCACCTATAAAAAACATCTCTTTTTGACAAAGAATGACCTATAATCCTACTAACTCATTTCTCTTCCACATTTTCAATCCAAAATAATATTACCAACTTCAAAATAATAATATTCATACGATTACTACAATCCAACACATGCTCAAACAAGCCATTAAATAACATACAATTAATTTCACTCGTCAAAACACAATTACCATCAAAACAAGCTCAATTACAACAAAATCATCATATTATCATGTCAACAATCAATCATACTTGAAATAAAGAGTTTAAGCATAAGCACTAGCTTCCCTTACCTTATCAGAAAATCTATTAAGCTCTACACAGTACTCTACTTTTGCTTTGAGCTTAAGAAACTGTAAAAAAAACCAACAAACCACATAAACATGACTAAAACAAGTTCTTAGGACCTCTCGTCAATGAAGATCTAGAAAAGGAAGCTAAAAGACACATGCGAAGGAACCCTTATGCATAACCTCAAACTAAGAGGTAAAGGAAAAAATGAGCAGAAACTTACTTGTTCTAGAAGGAAAATTGATCTAATAATGATGGAGAGTACACTATCATGATCTCCTAGAAGATTTCTGATAATCATACAGATGATTTAAGAGTCAAAGATTCTAGAGAGAAAAAAAAAGGAACTCAAAGAAATAGTTATAAAGAGATGACGAGTGTTTTAGATAATGAGACGAATTTATAAAATTTTATTTATATTATTAAATTATTTTAACTTTAAAATATTCGATCTCATTATTTTAAAACACTTATTAACTTTAATATTTTATTTTCTAGGTTTCACAATATTTACTTGATTACATAATAAGAATTAATATGTAATTTGATTAACTGCAAAGTATAATTAACATTTTATATACTTTTTTTTTGCAAATTCATACAAATTCTATATTTAAAGTTATTGTTATTGTAGGCAAAATATGCATGCGATAAAGTTTTTCTTTTTCTTTTAAATCCAGATGTAATTTTTCACCTACTGATGATGTTCAAATTAGATAGTCTGATTTCTGAAATTAGATATTCTAACATTCAAATTAAATATATATATATATATATATATATATATATATATTTATAAACAGTAATATATACTAAAATGAATATAAAAAAATTACCTAATTATCTGATTTGATGAATAATATTATTTATAATATTTTCATGAATTTTTATTTAAATTAATACATTAAGATTTTGCTTATCTATCTTTTTCTCCAATCTTTTAATCAATCGTCCTAACCTTCAATCTAATCAAAGTGTACGTTGTTACTATGATCAATATGTTTATTCCTATAAGATGTCGTCTTGAGCTGATGACATTATTTCGGTCCTAAATAAATGTTATAAATAAAATTTTCAAATATCAATTATAGCGATGAATATAGAAGCTGACAAAAAAAAAATATACTCCATGGAAAAGAAACTGTACAGAGGCAATTGAAAATAGAATACCAAAAACATACGAACAAAACTGCAAGTACTAGAAGAAAAAATAAAAGGAATACGGGAGGATCAGTAATAATTTATAAGAATAATTCTTTAAGGAAAAATACAATAAATAAAATTGAAAGTGAAAGAAATAGGATTAAGGAATTGAAGCAAAATAAAATTTTATATTGATTGTAAGAGTAACCACCAAAAAAAGGAAAGAAAAAAAATCAATCTGAGAAGGGAGTTGGGAGAAGTGGTTGGAAGAACCACTGAAAAGGAAAAGGGTTTGAAGAGACGTATATAGGATATAATTAAGATTAGAATTTTTAACCATAATAGTGTAATTTTCTTTCAAAATTATTAGAATGAACAGAAATTTAAAATTTATAAAAATGGAAAAGTTGTGTTTGATAAAATCAGCTTTATAAATTAGGTTTTATAGTAACTTCCATTAGATTGATATTAAGATACCTAAGGCATAGGCAAAGAAGAAGAACGAAGGGTAAGACTGTCATTTCATTATACATGTGGTGTAGAAAACATGGGGTGCGTGACGCAATTGCCTCAATTCAATTCGAGTTTGAATTCAAAAAATGCACATCTAATCTTTGTTCACTGTAGAAGCGACGCCTTCAAGTGTTTGTGAAAATGCCAGACAAAAACTCTTATGTAGACCGTCAATTCCTCACCCCACGAAGGTCACCCAGGTTCCTCCCACAACTAAACCACACTATTGCCAACCCCAAATCTGCCACCGTTTCCGTAAAGAAATCCAATGATTCTACAGTCGGGTCGAGAATATCTCCGAGGCTTAACAATGGGGACGTTGGGTTTTCATCTCTTCGACGATCTCCCAGGTTCAACAACGAGCCAAGCGATAAGAAAGTGAACGGCACGAGGGTGAAGGGCGGTGAAGCTGAAACGAAAGAAAAGTGTGTCGTTTTGGATGAGGGGTTTGGTGGAGGAAGAAAGAAAGAGAGAAAGGAGAAGAGGAATGAAGTTAGAACGCACGATAATCATGGCGTTTCGGATGAAGGGTGTCGTCAACGAAGGAAGAAGGAGAGAAACAGGGGGAGTAGGGATGGAGTTAACACCCAAGGAAATCGTGTCATTTCAGATGAAGGGACTGGTGGGGGAGAAAAGAAGGGGGTAAAAGGGAAGAGGGTTGGAGTTGAAACGACCAGAAATGGTGTCGTTTCGGATGAGGGTGCTGGTGGGGGAAGAAAGAAGGGTGGAAATAGAGAGATCGTTGGAGTTAAAACAGAAGAAAATCGTGTTGTTTGTGATGAGGGTTTTGGCGGAGAAAGAAAGAAGAGGGGAAATGGAGAGAAGAGAAAGCGCAATGACGATGAAATAAGGAAAGGATGGACCAAGGAACAAGATTTGGCTCTCCAAAGAGCATATCTTACTGCAAAGCCTAGCCCCCATTTCTGGAAGAACGTTTCCAAACTGGTATGCATCCCTCTCTGTGTGTATGCAGTAGAAAAAATTGACTTTTGGTTTGACATCAACTTGGAACAAAGTTTGTGATTCATGCTGTTGCTATTTAACTGAAGTTGAATGTTTGGGATTGGCTTGTGTAACCCTTGGAAGCTGACTGTTATGTGGTTGGTTTACGGTTTAAAGAGTTTTGATATGATTGTTGATAATGGGAAAATGGATTCAGAAAATGAAGCAGTTTGCTATACTTTGAAAACTTAGTTGATGATTGTCTTGTTTTGCCTTTGTTTTGTTGTCTGCTGAAATGTTACAAAACAGATATGGTGCTTCAAGTGTGTGCTCAGAACTTGCATGCTATTTTCAGCTAAGAATTACAGTGAATAAGTTATAATGTACTCTTTTAGGGCAAAACAATAATTCTGAAAGGTGACAGATGTTTCTGTTTGAATGCAATGCTGTAGAATGAAGTGATACTAGGTTTCATCTTGTTGTATCCTATCATGGTGCAGTAACTCAAGTAATAGGAATTCCAATGAATTCCAAGAACACAGAAGGTACAGGAAACTCTGAACAAGAAAGACTTTGGAGGATCTTTATTGATATAGAGAATAAGATAAAGAAGAAAAGTTTTACAATTGCATCAGCAATCCCCCCTTTCAGCCACAACAGATATTGTTTAGAGTTAGTGAACTACTCAACTAACTCATCAACGAACTCGACCAACTCTGCTAAAAACCAGTGGAAAGACTCTGATCCAGAATGTAGACTCCTGTGATTAGTTTTGTCACAAAGTGTCTATGAGTAGGTGTGTCTCCATTTTTGGACTGCAAAAAAACCCCAATCAGTTCCTTTTCATAAGTGGAAAGAGTTTGGTGTTGAGTAAAAATTCTACTAATGAAAGCCAAAGGATGATATTCTTGCTTTAACACTGAACCAATTTCATATCAGGAAGCATCCACTTATACTATGGAAGTTTTATTGAAATATGGTAGAGCTAGAACAGGAGCTGATATCAATCCCCTTCTAACTAAAATTAGAGTGACTCCAAGTGGAACTAAAATTATCTTTCCTGAACATATCAGTTAATGGCCTTGCTATTGTGTCATATCCTTTAACAAACCTCCTATTATAGTTAGTAAGACCACCTAAAAAACTTTTAGTTGTTTAACAGTTTGAGGAAAAGGCCAATCTTTGACAGCCTGAATCTTTTCAGGATCAGTAGAGATTCTGATTTTTTTTAAAGGAAATTACCATTATAATCCACTTTATTCATTTCAAAGTAGCATTTAGTTCTTGGCAAACAGATTATTTCCCTTCATGACTGACAACACCTTGCTCAAATGTGGTATATGTTTAGATTCACTGGTGCTATAAATCAGTATATCATCAAAGAAAACTTACAAAAAAGTTTCCTAGAAATTTCCTGAAAACAGCATTCATCAAACTTTGAAAAGTTGCACGAACATTTAGAAGTCCAAACGATGTGACCAAATATTCATAATGCCCACTGTGTCTTGGATGCAGTTTTGTGTAAGGATCCATCCTCTCTTGATGGAAACCTGCCCTCAGGTCAATTTTGGACAAAATAACGGAACCATTCAATTCATCCATCGAGTCTTCTACCAAAAGAATTAGAAACCTGGCTTTAACTCTACACTTGTTAAGCTACCTATAATCAACACACAATCTCCAAAAGCCATCTTTTTTTTCAATTAAAACATCAGGACTAGCATAATAATTGAGCTGTTCTGAATAAAACAGGAATCCAAATCTCCTGAACAACTTTATGAATAATGTCCTTTTCATTCCCTGCATATTTGTTAGGTCTTTTATTTAATGTGTCAGCCCCTTGCAACGGTAAAGGCTTTCATCACTCTTGTGGGCTGAAACATCCTAACCATCATCTGAATATCATGTTTAAGCCCTCCTAGGAAACAACTATTCTTCAGAAAGGTCCAATCGATTAATTATGGCACCAAATTCTTCATGATAGGACGTAACAGTGGAATGTTTCCTCAAATCCATCAGTTCTACCATTGGATCTTCCCCAATTTTACCAAATCTATCCATTAACAATTCGCATATGCAATCTAAGATGGCCAATGATTATGATTAATAGATTTAACAAAAGCCTGATGCCACTGCAAAGTTTTACAACTTCAAAATGCACAACTGCCAGACGTATCTTAAATTCTTCAGGAGTAAAATCAATGGCAAAGTACATTTCGCATTGGCAAATCCATTGATTCACGTTCTCACCATTGAATCTTGGAGATTCTATCTAAACCAAGGTCCACATGAATAAGGAGCAGCAGAATGTGAACGAATGTTACCAGAACCAGATTCTTGGACGTCATCTGGAACGTGATTTTGTCTATGTCCTGAATTGTTAGCTCATGGTAACTTTTCCGAATCTTCGGATTTTTTTGGAGTAGTTCAGTAATGGTGCCTTTCAAGTGTGTTCATGTAATTTCTTTTGCACAGCACCTACCAATTCCCCAATTTTTGCTTCAATCTTCTCAGAAATGCAATTTTCTAACCGTTCTTCCATTTTGTGTAAATACGCTTGCGTTCTTGTTGATTCCACCACTTCTGAAGGAGTGTGTTCAGGAACGTGACAGCTGATACCAGTTAATACAATTGCATTCAGAACCTCCCCTTCAGTCACAAACAACAACTAATTAACTAACTCAAAAAATGGCTACTTTAACATATCAAATAGGAGGAAGGAATGGAATGTAACACTTTGCTTCCCCTAGAAAATAGGGATATGATATGAGATGGTTTCCATTTCATCCTAAAAATATACAGAACAATGGCATGTTAACTTTATTCCATCCGATATCATTTTATTTAACGTCAATCATGTATCCAGACATTGAGGAACTGTTGTTGAAAGTTTTAGACAATTTTATTTCTTTATGTACATTTCTTAAAGAACAAATTTAGTTTTGTAGTCTGTCCGTAGTCAATTGCTTGTCAGGTACATGCGGATGCAGCTAGCTTATAGATATGTTTTATTCTTGTATTGGTTGAACCATTGCCATTCAAAATATGTTGCAGGTGCCTGGAAAGTCTCAACAGGAATGCTTTGATAGAATTCACATTGACCATGTGACTCCAGTTCAATTGCAGCCTCGATCAAGGGCAAAGACATTAAAATCATCACCCATTCAGGAATTTTCTTTATCTGCAAGTAAACTTCTCAACCCTATTGACATAAAAGTTAGAAGATCTAATGTTCTAAAACCAAAGAACATTATTACCCAGAAGTCTGTTGAGAAGCAGTTACAGCGCAGGCTTGCAGGTGATCTAGACCGTGCAGGGGACATATTTTCCGTTCTTGAACCAAACATAGATTTGTCCACTAATGCTTTACAGCCTAGTGAATCCCTTTCTACTCCAAAGCAGCTAAAGGAAAACAAAGGGTTCCTGCAAAGTTACACTGAAACATCATCTTCAAGTGGTAATAAGGTACTTTCAAGATTTAGTGGCTCGCACAATACAGATCTTGTTAGTCCACCGGTACTAAAGAAAGTAAAGAACAGGGTATTGCATGAAAAATATGTCAATAAATTGCGCTGTAGGGAATCTAGGAGAAGAGCAGCCTCTACGAATATAATTGGTGAAGGAAGAAGCATAAAGAAAAAGGATGCAGTTAAAGCTGCAAAAGTTGCCTTGGTTTCTGAAGCTAGAGATGCTATCAACAAATTTCGACAATCGCAAGTCAATGTCATGGACAACGGCTGCAGTTCTGATGAAGTTAACGATGATGACATTCAATATGAAGATGAAAGTCAATAGGTTCTAGTGAAATTGTAGTCCATAGCCTAGTCATAAACTGATTTTTTCTATGCTTCTATTATACCCATCTTTTCAAAATTTGAGATGAATTTGTTTTGACAGATAATACTTCTAAAAGAAGAAAAGAACAATAAACTGATTAAGGATATTTTAGAAAAATTCATTAATGTATTATTTATTTAATTAATTACAAACGAATCTTATAAAAAGATATAACTAGTTCTTTTGAAAGGGTGTAAGAAATAGTAATGGATGAATTTTTATGGATTTGACATTGCAGTGCCTTTACGACTACTTTTCCCCGCCACGGCAAATTTATTAGAGTTGAGTTCAATTGCAAATTTATTAGAGTTGAGTTCAATTGCTCCTCAAATCTTGACTTCTACCATATCTATATACATTAACAATAATTCTGATGAGAACTGTATTTAATTGTTGAGAGTGATTATTTTAAAAGCATAAAAAAAATTGAGAATATATCTCTTTTCACTTTCGATAGAAAGAAATTAAGAAGATATGCAAGCATAAAAAAAGAGGGGAAGATCGAAAGATAGAAGTATGAAAACAAAATTAAAACATATTTTTTTTTTGTTTCTTGATAACGTGGATGCAAGAAGAATAAATAGTTTTAAAAAATTAATTTTCATTTTTATTATTGAGTTCAGTGTTTCATTTTAATCTTTGTTTTTTTTTTAGCCTGACTACCATGGACACTGGGATAAAAGGTTAGAAAAAGAAAATAATATTCATCATGTAGCTTTTGAATTACAGGTAACTCCACAATTTTATTCTATCCTTAATTTAATTTGATTATGAAAGTAATTATTTACCTGAATAAGATTTACATGAAGATAAGATAAATATGACCTAATCTTTTGGTATGACTTAAAGTTGATTTTGATATTTTTAAACTTAAAAATAAATATCACATATTTCTTTTAGTATAAGTTCTGGTTGTATTTTGAATTGTCTCATTGATATTATTTTAATATTATTTAATAGAAGAACCTTATAATTTTGGTTTAAATACAACGTAATTAGCATAACAGAATGGTAGCACAATAGATTAATCTTTTCTGTTTTAACAACAAATTAATCTTTTCTGTTTTAATGGGCATTCTAAAATAACAATGAGCTAGATAATACATAATATGCCTTTATCCTTCAAGGTTTTAGGTCACACCCATTCTTTTTGTTCAGACTATATATATGATGTAATCATTGAGAATCAATAGACTGAAATTTATGTAAATTGCCTTTTCTTCTATTTTATGTTATGGTATCAGAGCCTAGTTAAGAGTTTATCCTAGCGAGTTCTATGTGGGTATTCTATTCTTCTATTTCACCCGCTATCGGACCACCCATTAATTTCTACTATCACGCTCGAGATGTTTATACCTCGGCGTGAAGGGGGTGTGTTGGAAGTCCTACATCAATTAGAGATAAGGCCAAATTATAATATCTAAGTGAGGTGCAAACCTCACCTTACAAGCTGGTTTTATGGGGTTAAGTTAGGCTTAAAAACCCACTTTCTAATATGGTATCAAGAGCCCTCTAAAGGTTCAAGCTTTTTCTAGCTTACTCTCTCATGGCCTATTTAGGCTCCTCTGGAAATGAGGAGGAAGACATTCCACCACCTCCTCCTCCCTTTGTTGATCCTAACAGAAATCCTTCAAGCCTCTTCTACATACACTCAAGTGAGAGCCCTTCATCTGTTGTGGTTTCTCCACCTCTCTCTACCAACAACTTCCAGTCATGGTCCCATTCCTTCTGAATGACCCTTATTTCTAAAAACAAGATGGGCTTTCTCAATGGCGCCATCCCCATACCAACAACCATCGATCCCTTATACCCCTCTTGGGAAAGATGTAACACTCTGTTAATGTCATGGATTCTTAATTCCTTTTCTCCTTCAATCGCTCAAAGTGTTGTGTTTTTTGAGCGAGCCACTAATGTCTGGACTAACCTTCGCGAACATTTTTCTCAAGGAGATTTTCTTGGTGTCGCTAAGTTACAGGAAGAAATCTATTCTCTCAAACAAGGTGCGCTCTCCATCACCGACTTCTACACCAATCTGAAATCACCGTGGGAAGAGTTGGACAACTACCGAACTCTAACCCCTTGTTCTTGCTCTGCTCGCACCTACCATTCACAGGATTTCATCATCCATTTTCTAAAAGGGCTTGACGATCGATTTGCCATGGTTCGCTCACAAATCTTATTACTTGACCTTCTTCCCTCTACTAATCGTGTTTTCTCCATGATCATCCAACATGAGCGCCGACAACATAACCCATCTTCTTCCACGGAAACCAATCCCTTCATCAATGCTGTCTCTAGTAAAGGCCGAGGCCATCCACAACCAAGGGGGACAAAACAAACTCGTAAATGTGATTTTTGTGGCCGCCTCGGACACACTATTGATTCGTGCTTCCAGAAAAACAACATCACTACAACAAAGTGCATCCATTGCGATCGTGTTGGACATAACAGTGATGTGTGTTATACCAAGTTTGGCTATCCTCCTGGACATCACAAATATCCAGGAAAGCCACGCCCTTTCAACAACAAGAACACTTTTGGTGGCAGCGGCACAACTGCTAGAGGCACCGTGAATAATGTTACTGCCTCTTCCTCTTCAGATGTTGCACCGACCCTAACTCATGAAGGAGAAAGGAAAGATATTTCAACTCTAGCCAAGGTCTTCACATTACTACGACCCAATTCCAACAACTAATGAGTCTTCTAAACAAAGCTTCTGGATCAGGCGGGGGAAACTCAGAAATCCCTTTAAGGGCCAATCTCTCTCACTCAAACCCAAACCAATCTCACAACTCTGGTCTTGGCAGTAAGTTTATTTCCATTAACACCGCACACACAATTAATAATTTTTCACACACCATACCATGGGTAATTGATTCCGAAGCCACTGATCACATCACAACTTCATTAGATCATTTTTTTAAATATTCTGAAATCAAGCCATGAAACGCCAATTTACCAAATGGGTCTACTATTCGGGCCCATATATCTGGAAGCATACAATTCTCTCCGGATTTCATTATCCATGACGTTTTTTTTGTTTCAAACTTTACTTTTAATTTATTATCTCTTCCTAAATTATTAACTACTGCTCCTTGCCGTATAATTTTTTTAAATGAGTTCTCTAATATCCTTTGTCAAATACAGGACATGAACACATTGAGGATGATTGGTTCAGCTAACTTAAAGGAAGGACTTTTTCATTTGACAATCGGAAATGAAAGGAGCCCATATACTAATAATGTTACTGCCACCACCATCAATAACTCCAACCTTTGGTACTTTAGATTAGGACATTTATCTAGTAGCCGTCTTAATGTCTTGAATCAACAATTTCCTTTTATTTCAAAGGATTCTAATGAAATTTATAACATTTGTCATTTAGCTAAACAAAAGAAGTTGCCTTATTCTCCTAGCTCTAGTAGAGGTTCTAAAATTTTTGATTTGATTCATATGGATATTTGGGCCCCTTTTTCAAAACATCTATTCATGGACACAAATATTTTCTCACTATACTTGACGATTTTAGTAGATACACATGGATTGTTATGTTAAAATCAAAAAGTGAAGTGATAACGCATATACAAAATTTTATTAACTTAGTTGAAAATCAATTTGAAACCATAATCAAAATGTATCTGATCCGACAATGGACTGTAATTTTTTCTAAAAGACCTTTTCAATTCTAAAGGAATTATACATCAAACTAGTTGTGTTTACACACCTCAACAAAATGGGAGAGTGGAATGCAAACATCAACACATTCTCAGTGTTGCTAGGACCCTCATGTTTCAATCCAAAATCCCATCAAATTTTTGGTCCTATGCTATCAAACATGTTATTTTTCTCATTAACCGCATTCCCTCACCCATCATTTCATATAAAACGCCTTTTGAACTTCTAAATAAAGTTACACTTGATTTTTCCATGATCAAAATCTTTGGTTGTTTATGTTATGCATCTACTTACAATCAAATTCATAAATTTTAACCTCGATATAGAAAATGTGTTTTTTTTATAAGTCATTCGAAACTATTTTATTCAAATAATAAAATTTTATAATTTATAAAAAGAAATTGGTATAATGTGGTATTCTTTTAAATAAATTTGCTAATTTTAAAATATATATATATGTAAAATAAAACTTAATCTAAATTTATTTTTGTTTTATTCCAAGATTTAATTATATATAATGTAAAATTAATGCCATATAAATTATCCCTATAGGAAACTTCAAAAATACGAGTGAGCATTATTTATTTATTCTATAATAAATACTTAATATTATAATTACGTTTAATTCTTCATTTGTCGGTAGCGTCAGTAGTCCAACGGTTAGGATAATTGCCTTCCAAGCAATAGACCCGGGTTCGACTCCCGGCTAACGCATTCTTCTGCTAATTTTAAGTTTCTTTTTACCCTTTTAATGTTGATTGATCCTTGAAGATGAGCTTTAATGCAATGTTGAATTTTGTCATCATCTAGTTAGAACTCAATTCATATGTCATTGAAAAGGGATGATTTTATGGGACTTTATTAGTATCACTGTAAAAAGTGAACGAAGCTATATTTCTTGTCATGCCAGTGCCGTCTGTTTCCACCAGCTTTATGTGATTTACTATTTAGTTTCTGAGGTAAAATGAAGAGTAATTTTTCTGAGTCACAAATGGTAGCTCATTATTGTTGTTGTACTTTGGAAATTAGAAATTCTCAAGTTATCTTGCCTTAGCAGTAAGTTTAGCTCTTCAAATCAAAAGCCACCATCAAGCTGAAACTTTCCCTATCTAGAACTAAAGAGGATAGTATTCATTTCAACAGTAATGTTCTAATAATGGAGCTTATATATACCACGTCCTGAAATTATTGAGAAATGATAAAGCAACTTGCCAGATTTTAAATCCTTTTATAAGTGGTTGTTATCCAATTCACTTAGCTACCTTACTTCTCATAAAGTGTTAGGTTTCTGACAGATGAGAACCCTTTTAAAATCGTGTCATACACTTGGTATGTGGCCACGACATCAGTATACAGGTGACACAAAAATTATGTGTTTAATAATGTCCCAGAAAAGAAATTTTTGAAGCAACCGCATATTCAGGATTCTATTAAAATCAGGTTGATTCCACTTATTGTTTGGCAACAAGCCTTTTTCATTACTATAAAATTGGATATTCATCACAAGTTGAAAGTGAGGCTTCAACTGAACATACCCCTATAGTATGTTAAAATACAGGGTAAAGTTGAAACTTGTAAGAATCAAACCATCAATCAAAGCCAACTTATTGGGAAATCTCATTAAACTTTCTAATACCCTAATCTAGAATTACAAAAGGGAGAACTTTGCTTCTCTTTCAACATCAGCAAATTGTTATTTCAGCTTTCCATCTTTCTCTTACAGACATCTTCCACCATAACCTGCATTTCTGAATAATGCTTGCTTTATATCTTCCGGGCTCGTACAATTTCTCTGCTCAGCTGCCTAAGACCATTAGAACAATAAGGTAAAAAAGTAACACATTTGATTTCAGTCATCATGTAAATCAATGGAGACCACTAAAATAAGTTACAGAATGCAACTTCGTACAAACCTCAGAGCAGGTTGCTTGCATTGAAAAATCATTGAAGTTGCTTATAACACACTGATGAATCTCAAGGCCTAATGCTTCTAGGGTATTCACTGTGGACAGGAGTAATCCCAGCTTTGTAGCACAGCAGATGCTAATCCTTGTGTCATGCTGTCTTCTCTCAACATCAAACTGCAAAAGCATTACAACACATACATTGTTTCAGGAACTTGCTGTGTTATTGTGGATCAGTTTAGAGGTTTGACTCAGTGACAAGAACTAGCCCATACCTTGGGGGAATTTCTTACCATTGCTTCATTTGGCTTTAGTTCCTTAGAATTGCCCAAGAGGTTTATATGATTTGTTCCCTCCTCCATTTCTTCTTCTTGCAACTTACCTATCCTTTCTAGAAGCTCTTTCATGTAATCAATGGTGTCTCCGAGAATGGAGGTCCTGTCCATCTGTCATTGTTTGTATTCTCATGTTAGTTCAAAAGGGTAAAGAGAAAATCAAACAGTAAATGCAAGTGTTGGTAGAAAACAATCATGAAAAGACCACCTACTTAAGAAAGCCAATTTCATTTCCATTGATTGAGACATTTATAAAAAGGCAATGACAAGGTAAAACGAGGTTGGAAAAAAGAGATGAAAAAGAATTATATTGTATCTGTTGAATCACCTTGCTAATCTTCGGGACTATTGACCTTAGCATGGAAAGACGGTCATTCAAACGCTTTCTTCTCCTTCTTTCTGCCATGAGATTCTTTGAGGGCTGCCCTTCCAGCTTTTTGGATTTGAGCTTTTTCTCTGCACACAAACCCATGTTGAAGACTGGAATCTCTGTCAATTGTTCCTCAATTTTGCAGCCATTTTTTGCTTGCTCCAAACTCTGGTTATCACTTCCCAGAAAGCCAAACTCTTCATCCTCCAATGATGGGTTATCTTCTTGTGGGAGAACTGGTGCTGACTCATCATTTCTGGTGTATAATGATTCAAGCTCAGGCAATGAGAACTCATCAACAAAAGGGTGGGTTGCTTCACTTCCATAAGGACATTCAAACCTGTGGTCTAGTGGGGTTGAAAATGCAGCAAATGAAGGATTCAAAGTTGCTAAACCCTGGTTCTCATCAAAAGAGTCAAAGCTCCAAGCACTAGGAAGTAACTCATTCAACCCAGTAGACAAAGCACTCCAAGTGTCTTTTCTTGGAGCAAGCAGCTCATCCAGAAAACCAAGTTGAGAAAGCTCCATCTTTGTGCTATTTTTCTCCCTCTCTCTCTCACTCTCTCTCTATTCCTCTCCCCTTCTCTCTAGAATAGAAGGAAGTGAATTGTGAAAAAAGCAAACAGGGAAGGGTTGATAAGATGAAGTTGAAGCAAGTGGGAGAAGTTTGTTTAAATAATAGTGTAACAAGTAAACATGTAATAGGCTAAAATAGGGTCCATTCTTCATCAAACATCTATGATTACAGAATGTATTACAGTGAAAAGTCTAGTGAAATAGCACCTAGAGGTAGCCTCAGATTAAAATGGAATCTCTTTCTCTTTCCTTCTTTCCCCTTTCTCTCTCACTCTCAAGGTGAATTGATGTCCTTTTCACCGAAATAATCACCCAGCCAGAATTTTTATTTAATTACCATTCCTTGAAAACTTTGACCCACAATTCTGTCTTTAACGAAAGTGGGTGGAATTAGCATCATAGATTGTCAGTACTTCTTCCATTTTTAGTGCAAGCCCCTCTCTCTTTCACGTTCAAAGAGAAATAATGCATCTCTCCTTCCCATTATGGTTTAGAGTTTAGACTCCACCCTATACACAATATTCAATACTTTTCATCATTCAATACAATATCAAAAAACAGTTAAAAAATATTCATCTATGCACTATTTAGAACTGTGACAATTTGGAACATTGTTCATTTTTCATTAACTACCATTCCATGCCTTTTTTTAATCTCTCCATGCTAATCAGTTTCCTTCCATGCCAGCCTGTTTTAACTTCAATTATGGACAAGTGTTTATAATTAACAAGGGCTAATTAAAGTGGGCCAAGTATTAGCACACAAAGACTTTCAAATACTTTGCATTAGAAAGTTACAAATTTGAGCTCCTTTTCTGGTTTGTTTGTTTTCCTTTCTTTCAAATACTTTATATATCTTTAACTTAGAAAAGACTAATGAAAAACAGTTTGTCTTTTCTTTTGCTACATTTAGTGATTCCTTTAATCAGTTAAGATTTATATCTGTAACTAGATTAAGTATCTGTACCCCCACCGGGTATAAAATAAAATACAGCTTCCAATCATTCATTGTTCTATCATTGCATCCTAAAGAGCACATAAAGTTTCAAGAGTTGTACGGAAATCTAGTTTTTTTGATCGGTGTAGGTCCAGTAAATAACTTCACAGGTCTCAGAAATTTGCCCTTAAAAATCTTCAATTGCCAACGATTTTGAACAGAGATATGAAGTGTGTGATCACGTTGGTAGAACCAGAAGTACTGATACACACTGCTAGCAGACAATTTATACATAGAATAAGCAAGCATGGGTCTGGATTTTGTGAAATCACCATACAGTCAGTGAGAGAACACGGTAATGAGCAAAACCATGTTCAGAAAATGATGAGTTGTTTTTATATATTTATAAACTGTTCAGTTGTCCTAGTTCTGTAATGGCAACAATGAGGCAAACATTGAACAGTGAGCGATCGCGTGACCAAATTGCTTTCTCAATCAGATGGCTAATCTAATCAAATTTTAACTGGTTTATTAATTACTTTGCACGTTCATATCCACATTAGGTGACCACATTGCACCCTCGATTAAATTTATATGCATACCCAATTGGCCAATAAGCAAATACACTTTCATATTTCACTACTACTACATGCATCTTTTTGTTTTGGGTCCATACTATTATCAACTATGTAGGTTGTCATATAAAGTTAAAATTGCTCATCTGTCAGTATCAGCTAGGATGCACCAGAATTGTCACTAGGCCCCTCCACTGATTATTTAATAGTATTGCGTAAATGTAATGGCAGTTTTTTTGTATTTTGTTCTCTGCTAGCCCTGTAATTAGAACAACAACAACAAGGAGAATTAGGTCGTATCTGATGATCATTAATTCATATGCATTTAATGTGCACAGTGACCGCCATGCCCATATTTTGCATGCTTGACTGAAAGCCATTCATCAGTTCTGAATGTCTGGTATCACATTATTATACACTTCTTCTTGATGGAATTCTTGTTCTTCAAAGTCTCACATCACACTAAAAGATAAAATTGATTTCCGTATATACGTATATAAATATAAAATATAACTAATTTCCGTATATACGTATATGCATGCTTGTTCTCTCATTTGTACGCTTACTTGAGCTTTTTATACTCTTTGTTATGATCACTAGTTCATTATTTATCTAAATAAATAATAAAGTATTTTAGTATTACAATAAATAGTAGCGCCAATGTATTTATTTTTAAAGAATTAGAGTTTGTATTCCAACTTGATTAAAAGGATCATTTATGATCGAAAGATGTTGTTTTAAATTTAGATGGGAAGTAAGTATATATACGAACCGTGTTAACCTTTTCTTTCATTGCTAAGTCAAATTACTCCTTAATGATTGCATCACTTTATTCATTACACCCCACCACCGTTTTATGTAATTCACAAAATCACATTCACACGTATATTTGATTGTGACTTTGAGATTGATATTTGATACCACACTTTCGGTTTTTCACCCTCCATTTTTCCATAAACTAACCAAGGGTCACATTATTTTCTCCTTTCTTTGTCCTCCTCTTTCTATTGATTTCACTCTTTTCTAATTTGTAAACTTAAGAATACTTAGAGTACTTCAGTTTGATTACAAGAAAACATATACAGTTTAAATATATTATAAATTACAAAGAATAATGTTAACACTTAAATTATCACATAATCTTTTGATGGTAAACATAGGACATAGGCAGAAAATTCTCTTCTTATGGTGTGAAATCCTAATTGATAAATTTCCATTTTTTAATATTTTCTTTGTTGTTTAAGTTGAATTGGTACCACGTCGACTGAATAGCTAAAAATTAAAGGGTCAGCAGTGATTAATACTGTCTCTTTGCAATAGAAATTCAAAAAAGTAGCATACAATAAGAGAATTCACTTCTATATGCTTATAGTGTAGGTGTTCCGTAGTGCAAAGCTTTCGAACTCGTTTTATATGTTTTGTTTACAAAAATCTAAGTGTTTAAAAACATAGTATGCTTTTTGAAAATATGGAAAGATTTAAGGTTTCGTAGAACTGAAGCCTACTTTCTGTTTAAGATTAAATTTTACACTCTAATTAAATTTTTGTATCTCATTTACACTTGCGAAAACCCATTCTTTCATTTCTCCATTGCAAGTGAATAAGTCATTGTTGGTTTTCTCTTCATGCAAAATCATTCTCCATGGTCATTGTTACTCACCGCGAAATATCTTGTTCTCCTCTTCACTCCATTTCCATTCTCAGTCGCCATAAACTATCTATTGTTATTTGGAGGTTAGTTTCCTTTGTATTTCGTTTGGTCTATTTAATGTTTGTTTGGAATAAGAAGACATGTGACACATTTGGGTCTTCGTCATAGGTTCCTCAAGGTCGCACCTTGCTTCATTGTTGATGTCTTAGTCCATTGTTTAAGTATTCTCCTTTTGTTGTTTAGACATTGTCCACACCTTCTTCTTCCATTTGGCTGCCTATCCCGTACACATTTCACCTCCCATTTCTACATTTAAATAATTTCAAATTTTTACTTTATGTATACAGGTTTCGGTTGCTTCCAAAGCAAAGTCTATCTTTGAAAAATATGTTTCGATTAAGAATAAAAACCTAAAATCCTCATTTTTACCAAATCTTGATGCACTACAAAAATTCTTAGAATTACCCACGAAATTTTATTGATGAAATTTTACCAACAAAAATAAATTCGTTGATAAATTTAAATTATAGATGAATTTTACAGATAAATTTTTGAAATTTTAATTACTAACTAATTTTACTGATGGATTTATTTCGTCAATAAAATTCATCGGTAATACATATTTCATTTATCCACAAATTTTTTCGTCGAAAAATGAAATTTCTCTTATTGACAATCTTTTTTGTTGGCAAAATCTATCGATAAAAAAAAAAGACAAATTTTTCACTCACTATCTCACTCTTGGCGAGCCACCCATTATCACTCTCTCTTGTGGGAACCATATATTGTGAAACATAGGTGTATCGTGAACCATCGATTGAGTGGACTACAAAACCATGAACCACCAACGAG
The DNA here is from genome assembly GCF_018835915.1 of Vigna umbellata. The sequence continues at coordinate 139,071 of NW_025904552.1, forward strand.
ACATAGTGGAGGCTATAAAAACTCTTAAAATCATCACAGCCAAAGACACACCTCGTGCGAAGCCCCTAATGAGCCATAACCATTGACTTTGAAAGAGGCAACCCACCGTGACGAGAGTCGTTTGGCCTCCATCACAAATGACAAACTAGATTGCATCACAAAGAGACCATTATGACAAGGGCACCACTATTGCAAGAGCTCTGCTGCCTGGGAAGAAGAATCCTCCGTTGTCGACGTTGTCGATGCACTCTAATGAAAATTTCCAGTTTGGTTTTCATTTTTTTCGTAGGTATTTTATTCTGTGTTAGATGAAAGTGCAATTTTGGTTATGGAGGATTCAGTTTGACTGAAGATGGATTGTCCATTTCATTTGTAATGTTTTGATTTTTCTGAGTTGAGAAATCTAAAAGATAGAAGAAGAAAGAGATAAGAGAAAGAATAACTAGATCGTAATATTTATTAACAAAATTTACTGACATATTTTTTTTCGATAATTACTAAGGGATTTTTCTTTTGATAATTATGGATGAATATAAAATTTCATTAACAAATGTTATATATGTTATCAACTGCACTATTACTGACGAATTGTCATCTATCAAAAAGAAATATGATTATCGACAAAGTTTTAACATTCGACAAATTTTGAAGTTAATAGTACCTTAAATGATATGTTTTTGATAAGAGAAAAAAGTAAAATCCTGATGTCAATTTTTATTTTCTATACTAGTTGAACATATACATTAATAAAAGAAAAAAAAACTTCTTTTTGTTTTTTATTTATTTCAATGTATGACCAAGTTTTCAATTGAGTAATTCCTCAATAACTTATTTCTATGTCAGTAAAAACTATTTTAATAGTTATTACGTCAGGGACTTTCTATGTAAATTGTTTTTATAATTATAGATATTTTTTATTTTGAATAAAATAAATTTAATATATGATTTAAATAAAATTACATGTAAATAAATTTAACTTTTCTTAATTTTTGTTAAATAAATTAATCATTTATTCAGAAATATAATCTTTTTGAAGATATAACTTTAATTTTTTCAGTCCAAATAAAAAATATATTTAATTTTAATTTTAATTTTAAATAATTCTTTAATAAAAATATTATTAATAACTTTATTTTAATGATTTTAATTTTCTGACATTGAAATAAAATTCAATAACAATAATTAATAAAATTCAATAGTAATAATTAATGAGAAGTGGATATTAATCTACTTTATACTATGGTATTTGTATTTATGGATAATTAAATATTTTACTTACAGATTTATACAATATTTTTTTCATCCCGATCACCATGCCTTATATGCTTATAAAATGAAAAGCAAAATATAATAACAGTGAGGATACGCCTGTTTAATAAGAGCAACTATCTGATTGGAAACTTATGAAATAATTAGAAGCTTCTGAAAATTCAAAGTTTTTAACAGTTGAAATATCTTTCTTGAGGAAGAGACATTCCACATAAACACCATGTTATATTTGTAGGATCTAAGTACTAATAATAATTATATCAAGCATTATATTACTTTTAAATCAAAATTTTAAAATAATAAATTTATAAATTTTGATAATTAAATAGTATTTAATCATCATTTAAATTTATTTTTAAAAAAATCCAAATTTATTTAAATTAATATTTTTATTATGCAATTCTATTTGAGTTATAATATTAAAATTAATTAATTTTATCTAAGTATATTTTAAGAACTTATTTTTAAATAGTTTATTTAAAATTAATATATATGAGTAATTTTTCATGAATACCCCGATAACAAAGTGAACTATTTTAGATGGGATAAATATTTTAATAGATATTACCCAAATAAATCTAACAAGTTTATTAATTAATCGTTTTAGAAGATAGAGAGTAAAGTGAATGAAAAAATTGTTAATTTATATATTTTTAATTTTAATTATTATTGAACAGCAGTATATGATGTAGCTTTTATATATATATATATATATATTGTATTGTATAATAATATGATCAATTTAGGATTTGACAATTTTACTAATTAGAAATATTTGATAAATTAGTTGGTTGGATAACATATTTCTAATAGGTAGTTTTAAATAACAATTAAAATTGATGATAATTAATTTAAATTAAAATTAATTATTATTCGTTGCGTTATAATTAGGTCGACACTAATTTAAAGCTTCAAAATTTATAAAAATATACGATAAGTTAATTATATTTATTACTAATAAAACTTTCGTCTTAAAGTGACTTTTATAAATAAATTTTTGAACGAAGGACAAACGATAACCAATATAAATAATTCGATAATTAAAAAATTATTAACCTCGATCCTACCAACCAAAACATATATAAAATATTTTATGACAATTTTGAAGTATGTTGCTTATAAACATCTCTAGTTGAAAAAAATATATTACAACTCTATGGTTAAAATAGTAGTTGAATAATGTAAAAGAGAGGGAGAGAGTGATAATTAGGGATGATAAAAACACATTAAACGTGGGAAGTTGTGAATTATTGAGATGTTTTGTGAGGTAAATGTGAGATTAGATATGTGATTGATGAGAAAATGAGAAACGGTGATGAAAAAGAAGGTGATGGTGATTGCAAAATGAATACATAGGTTGTTTTGTTTTGTTGAGTTCACGTAACGTAACACAAGAAAGACAGATGAAATCAGCAGGTTGCGCCCACAATATTCAATACCCCTTTAAAACCGCCAACTTTTGTCCATTTCCTATTATTTTTGGTCCCACCCTCTTCTGTCTTTTTTGCCTGCATCTTCTCCGTTTTACTAACTCTTTTTTTATATTTCATCATATTTTTTTAATTTATACTTACCATGTTACATGTTTTTAATTATTTTTTTCTTTTTATATAAATTAATATATTTTTAATTAATTTTTTCTATCATATTAATTAATATAATTACTTTTCACAAATTATTAATAGCAAGTTATCACATTATACATTAATTATATAATTTGTTAGGGATCATTATCGTATATAAACAAACGCAAATTTATTTTATAAATCAATTTTAGAAAAACGAATTATATTTAAAAATTACTTCTTAATCTATTTATAGTCATTTAATTTATTGTTATGGAATTATCCATAATATTGTTGTTAATATTTATTTATTATTTAAACGAGTAAATGATAGAAATGGAATTGTTGATATATAGGTGTATTTGTAATACTTGTTTTATTTAATTATTAGTATAAAGTTATTTGTTTTTTAAAAATATTTATTAATATAACATGAGATAGTGTTATTATTATTATTTTTAACCAGATTATTATCTATATTAATTGATCATCTACTTGTTAATGATTAGTTTTAATAAACAAAATTCGAGTATTTATTAGAATGCAAGACTTTGTTTAACAAAATTCAATTCACTGGCTATGATATTATAATTTTAATAAAAACTCACAATATATATTAATATATAGTTTTTGTAAGTAAAAGTTATGCTATCAGTTTGTACAGTTGATTTAATGTCTCTTAGTTAACAAATGACACTTTTGTTTTAGTAAATATTCTTATATCATAATTTTGTACCGTCTTCTTTAGAATATATTGCCTTTCACGTTTCTTTTAATTAATCTTTATGAAGTTTCTCTTATGATTATGATGACCAATACGTTTTATACTTTCGAATTTTTTGTACACATTTTTTTCTTCTTTTTCTCTCTTTTTTATCATCGGCAAAATATAAGCATATATTATAATAAAAAAAACATTTGGAGTGTTTTTCATTTTTTACCAAACTTTTATACGAGAACGTGCATGTAGCACTACAAAAATATGTGATAATACTGTATGTTTATTTTTGCATTACCGACAGTTTTAATTCCTGATAAATGCATTTCTTGTGATTGATAAAACTATTGGAAAAATCATCGTTAATTTTCGACGATTTCATTCAAAATCATCGCTATTTGCGAGTTTTCGTAAAAACTGTCGTCATTTATCGGGATTTCTGAAACCGCAACCAGTTGCATTTGAGGGAAATGTAAGAAAGAAGACGAAACCTAAAAGCCAAATAATAAGCACACTCGCATTGCCTTCAAGATTAGGAGTTATGGATTTGCATAAGAGTAACTAAAAAATTCCAATAACCTAGGTTCCCTAATTTTTAGGGTTTTTGAAAGAGAATAGAGACATAAAAAATAGATTTCATACAAGAGGAAAAACCATTAGGATTGCAAAAGAAGAGAGCTTACCAGTAAGGGGCCAACAATGATGGAAGGGTATTGTCACATACTCAATAATGAATCATGAAGAAGAAGCGCAAGTCCATAAGTCAAGAAGTGGAGGGAAGAACAAAATCCTTAATAGTGAATGTGAAATGGAGAACAAGATAACAACTGGGCAACTGGTGTAGCAAGAGATGATCAACTTGAAGACAAAGTGAAGAGCAAATGAGAAAGAAGAAGCATAAGAAAGTTTGAAGAGGAAGAAGAAAATAGAAGGAAACCTAAATAAGTAGGATGCGAGGAATTTTGTTTTAACAATTTTTGTGCAGTTTCGTATAAAACCGCTGGAAATATAATTGAAAAGAAAATAAATTAACTAATGGATTTTATAAAAAACTGTCATAAATATATGCAATTTTGGAAAAAAATCACTTGAAATTACCTGAGGTTATTAAAATCGTTGGAAATAAATCTCTCCTATACAAAAAAACAAGGGCATTACTGAAGGGCATAATCCCTCGGAAACAGCCATAAGCCATCGGTAATTACCTTTTACCGACGGCTTATCAATGGTCAAAACACCGTCGGTAAATCTCTTGTCGCTAACTTTTTTAGGTTCTACATACTCAAACTTTGAGTTTGAGGTAATTCTTTGCTTTTGGCAAGTTCCCTAGCTTCATTTCACTAGTTTAGACTTGTTAGGATGTTAAATTTAGTACTCTTTTTAGGTTTTAGGTAGTCAAATTTTGAGATTTTGCTACTTGATCCAATTTGACATCTCTCTTAGCTTCATTTAAGTACTTTAAACTTGTTAGGATAAGAACATTATACTTTCTTTGGTTATATTAGGTGAATTTCTAAATTGTCACCTATTTAGAACAATTTTTAGGTTTTAAGTACTTCAATTTTGAGATTTAGGTACTTCTTCCTATTTGACATGTTTCTTAGCTTCATTTAAGTACTTTAAACTTGTTAGGATATGAATATTTCACGTTATTAGGTTACTTTAGGTGAATTACCATTTTCTCACTTATTTAGTACACTTTTTAGGTTTTAAGTAGCCAAAATTTGATATTTAGCTACTTCATACAATATGACATTTTTCTTAGCTTCATGTAACTACTTTACTCTTGTTAGGATAAGAACATTGCACATTCTTAGGTTACTTTAGTGCAGTTTCCAATTTTTGACCTTTCTAATGCATCTTTCTGGTTTTCATAAGCAGATTTTGATTTCTTTCCTATTTTCATTAGTTACCATAGTTTTCAATAGTCTTATACCATTTAAAACATGTTTAGGTAGTTACATTATAGTTTCATTCGTTAGTTTAGAACAATTTTCATGATTTGAGAGTTCTAGCATAATTTTAGGTTCTCATTAGTGAATTTTTTAGTTTTTGTAGAGGTAGGTTTTAGGTTGTTTCTTAACTTTCTTTTAACATTTAAAACTTGTTTACAAAGCTGCACTACATTTTACTGCATTACATTTAATGCAGTCCTCATTTCTATACTAGTTTTAATGTACTTTTAGACTTTCATTAGTGAGTTTTAGAATCTCTTAGAATTAGTGACTTTTGAAGTGTTCTTTAGTCATTTAAGACTTGCTTACGAAGTTTCTTTACAAGTTTCTTTCTATTTTAGTTCAGTTCTTACTTTTAACTTGTTTAGTATAGTTTTATAGTGCTTTGGTAGGTTTTGAGTATTGAAAATTTGAGTTTCTTGAAGATTTTAATTTTTAAGTTGATTTATAGCTTTCTTTAGTCATTCAAAATTTGTTTAAATAGATTTTACCTCTGTTTTTGAATGATTTTTAAAGATTTGTCTTTGAATTAATCTTAACAACAATTAACTATCTCAATATAAACTTTCATTCTCTTATTAAATAGTCCAAACAAATTAACAAATAGCTTTAACCACATTAACCAAATATGATACATTCATGCATCAGTATTTAACATTCCTACATATTAACTTAGTCCTCAAAACCACATGCTCATGACCATATTACAGAAACTTCTCTACATCAAAGAAATTTCCTAAATATCCCTTGCAACTACAACATTTGCACTACTTAGTTACATTCAATCTTTTCAGCACAACAACTAAGAGTAAAACCAAATTCAATAATCACTAGCCATCATACAATATTCTAAACTCAAAAGATACAAATTTTAACTTTATTTCCATCCAACTCTAACCAGATTTCCATCATCAATTAATAGAGCCTAGCTCTCAATTAGTTCAAACAGTACATATAGAAAAAACATTCCAAATGTCAAACCATTATAAATTATCCTAACCTGGTTTTATCTAACAAACATAGATATGGCAAAATATATACAAGATTTCACTAACTCTTTAAGACTTGCACTCTATCACACAATTATAGGTGCATAAATTACTATCTTTAATTCATTTCACATTCCAGACCAAACAATATCCTTAATTTAACACTTATATCATCATTCTTTTCCACCCTTAATCCAATTTCAAAATTCATCATTAATTTCAAGCAATACCCAATCCCCAATTTGACCCAACCACCTTTCATTCTTCTTCATCGAAACCAACCATATCATTTACATCCTTAAACCACAACATTCCATACCATAAAACATTTCAGTTAGCACATACTTGGAAAATGTGTTCGCCCTCACGCGTCTCGCACTCAACTCGAAATGCTTCCTAGCTTGCACTTGCACCTTTCTTTACTCTTTACTTTCTACAATCACTTGCTTTAGTGTATCTCTGACCCTTTCTTCATGATTGAACTCTAATGGAGCCTCCCTACCCACCACGTCGCGATACGTACCCCAAAACCACACCGACAACCCCTAAATTGGCTTCGCCCTCCGATAGTGGAAGCCCTGGTCAGGCCGCCACAACACTATCGTCACGCCGCCACAAAATTGTCGTCACGCCACCACAACAACGTCAACACGCCGACACAACAACCACGTCAAGAAACACCTTCCAACAGCCCCCTCGCAACATTGTAATCCGTGAATGACCACCCTCCTCACCAGCACTCTCCTCACGTTGACACAACGATTAAAGAAAAGAGAGGTTAGGGTTCTGAACAAGGGAGTAGGTGAAGTCTGCGAAGTTGCGTGAAAACAATTTGGGAGAATGGGAGAGGGAAATCCCAAATTCTCATTTCATTAAGTTGATACTTATACCGACGGTCATAATCCTTCGGTAAATTCACTACGCCATTACCGACGGTCACACTCCTTCGATAATCACCACCTCAACATGCCCTTCGGTAAATCCTTCGGTAAATCGATATTACCGACGACCAAAAGACCGTCGGTAAATGGCCTTCGATAATTAGCGCATTTCCTGTAGTGATAATACTTTATTTTTGTAGTGTAGTAGTACGTACCAATAGTTTTAAATGGAAGTGATTTTTAGAGATGGATAATTTTTTACATAGATATATTATAATGTATATTTTTGTTGTTCTCTTATATTGTATTTTATAAAATATTTTAATTTTTTACAATAAGATAAATGGAGAGTTGTACTTAGGTTTATTACATATATAATATATTTAATTTGGTTATTATACTTAGGTTTTTTATTAAGTTCCAAAGGCCAATAGATAGGTTATTATTAGTGGGAATGGAGCATTATTTCATCAGTGGGTACTTTAAATTCTTCATACAATTCTACATGAATAATATAGAATGACAAACTTATTAATATGCCTTATTAAAAACCTTATAGATAAACACTTCTTTACTATGATTAAAAAAACCTATAAAAGAAGTAGTACATACACACTAAATGCATTCTATGTTCCATGTTCTTAGAATACTTTTTCCAAGATAACTTTAATGTATTTTTAAAAAATAATAAATAAAATTACGGAGACATAAAATGTAGTGTTATCAAAATGATTCCCTTATCTGACCTGGTTTAGCTTACTACGGGTTGGTCACTTAATGAACTAACCCAACCCAGTTCATTTATTAGCTAACTGAAAAAATTCGAACCTAATCTGTCCCATCACAGGTTGACGGGTTAAACGGGTTGGCTCACTGACTTATTTAATTACAAGTTTTTGTTAAATAAAAAGAGTTACAATTTTTTTTGGAATTCAAATTTAAATAAATTTCACTCTAAAATGATGTTAAACTTCAAAGACAACTCAAAATAAAAAAACTAATATACAACTCAAATGTAATCCAAAAATAAACTCAAAGGACGAATAAATAAGTTTATAATATTGATAATTTTTGTATCACTTATTCATTTATAAGATTAAAGTCTCGAATGGATAAATTTATAATATTTTACTGAAACATCTTTTTCTTTATTTCCGTTTACAATACAATAAAAAAATGTTAACAAATTCTATTGAAAAAAATAAAAAATAATTAAATTAAATTAGGTGGGTTGGTGAACCAATCCGATTCACCACGGATTCAACCTAGATGAGTCGAGTTGAAAATTAGCCTGTATAAAAGAAATTCATTTTTTTAAATCCAATCCGACCCAATCCTATGACAACCCACAAGTTCTAACTCATTTTGAAAACACTAATAAAATGTATATGTTACACTACTTGTAAAAAAATATTTTTATATTTTTATTGACTTTTATTAAAATAAAATATATTATAATTTTATTTTCCTACTAATACATATATTTTAATAAAAAATAAGTTTTAAAACTTTTCTTGACCATATATAAAATATATTATGATTATTTCAATTATATTTTATAATAAATATATGTTTAAACAAAATAACTACTATCCGAAGGAAACAAACATAAATCACTAAGAGTAAAATATTTTTTATTTTGTAATTTCAGAGAAAAACTCTTCCCATAACAATTTTTTAAAAAAAATGATAGAAATACACGAACAGATACTACATGTATAACATAAAATATTGAATATAAATGTGTTAAACTAAATGTCAAATTTATTTAGAGAAAAACTAATTTTATGCGCACAAAATACTCTATAAAAATATAAAAATGTGTTGAATAAATGTATATAAAAAAAAGTAATAGGAGAATGATAGTTTAAAATAATACTAGGAGAACACATTTTAATTGAAAAAAAAGGAGATATCACTACCTATTTAAATAGGATACAGGTGTTATATCATAATATTGCAGTTATTACTTTGCCTAATGCTTACAGCTTTTTTCTAAAGAAAAGGTGTCAGAAAAATCTCACCAAATTCTTCAAAAGATGCCAAAATATTCTAATTAAAGAATTTTAAAACTAAATACCAGAATATTCATCCTATTTTTTTATAAGAATAATTTAAATATCTTGATAAAACTATCGAAATTTGCTAATTAAATATATATTAATGTGAATAGAATAAGGACATGATAAAAATAGACTAAAAGATAGGATCCAATCTCAAATATATTATTTATTATTAGTTGAAATGAAGAAATTAAATCCATTAAAATTTATAAAATGAATTTATTTTTGGGTTAAATATGTTTTTAGTCCTAAACTATTGGTCGTTTCTGGTTTTCGTCCCTCTTTCAACATAAGGTACAATTTGGTCCTCATTCTTTTCGAAACTCTAGTTTTAGTCCTCGAAACTTTGGTTTTAGTCATCGAAAACTAACCTCAAAAACTATCACATTTTTAACGGTGTTAGTTTTGGAGGACTAAAACCAAAATTTTGAAAAGAATGAGGACCAAATTGTACCTTATTTTGATAAAGGGACGAAAACTAGAAAGGACCAATAATTTAGGGACTAAAAACTTATTTTAACCTTTTATTTTTTATTAAATAAATCTCACTCATGATTCAAAATTTGTCTCTAATAATATAAACAATCTGCCAGTAATATATTAATGGAAACAGTTGTAGTGGATAAAAATAAAATTATTTGTAAGTGAGAATCAATATTACTTAATTAGTAACAAATATATTATTATTTACAAAATTGTGTAACCACGAATATGTTTTCTAAATTTATTTATATCCACAAAATATATTTTGTTATATTTATAAAATAAAATGAAATAAAGAAGAATAATGCACCAAAATTTCTTAAATTAAAATTGACTCCTATGCATATATTTTGTTATGTATTTTTTTTAATTTAACGTACACGTCTATTATTTTATTTTGAGTTATATATATTTTTATTTTTTAAATTATCATATAAAATGTTGTATTTTATCTTTAAATCAAATTATATATTATTTTTTTATATTCTATGACATTAACATAAAAGTAACACGTGAAAATTATATATTTAGTTTAAAAATAAAAAATATTATAATAATTTAAAAATAAAAAACATATTTAAATATAATATTTTATTTTAATATATGGTCATATGATTTTTAAAGTTAAAGGGTCTAACATAGGATTGCATTGCAGTCCATGATATGATATGAAAGAGAGGGTAGAGGAGATAGATTAAGGTCAGAATTTGTACTTTTTCCTACTGTGTCTTAGTATTCAAACTCATAATGCTTCTTGCAATTTCCGATTGCTGAGAACACTCATGGTCATTTATTGAGAGATTTAAAAAAAAAAAATCATTCATCTTAACAGACATATTTATCTGAAAAAAAATTTCAATACGATATTATTAGTTGTATAAAAAAATTAACATTATTTTCAACTGAAAATTTTAAAATAATAAATTTATTAATCTTCGTCCTTACATAATGTTTTATTTATTTTTATTTATATCTAATATAAGATTTAAATTCATATTTAAATTTTCACCAACAACGACAGCAGTGTTATTCCCAAATAATGAGTCCAAAAAGTGCCATCAAAAGACGATAATTTTAACTAACATTGCAGAAAGTAACACCCCTCCTCTTCACTTTCAAACGTTTTTGTTCAAATCATCAACCTCTTTTTTTCACTCAACAGTGTTTTGGCACAATGATAAAGTTTCACTTTTATGTCAGCGGAAACAATTTCTTCCTACATAATATATGAAAAGATAAAACTGTACATATATGATAACTCACTTCAGTTAAAAGTATAGGTGAGAGCTTCTTTCACCAATCAGTTGAACAAGGTTTTGTTTAATTTAGCATTCAGTAATGTTGGTGTCTGTATTTAATTTGTAGGATATGATGTTTCCTTTTGGCCTTTTACTGTATACTGAAAGTAGCTTTGGTGATCAAAGTATATTCCTTGACATGCAATATTAATTGCCTTCCATGGAACATTTCTCAGGTAAAATTGCAGTAATGAAGAGATGGAATGGGAAAGAGAACAGTAGTTTATAGTACATAATAAGAATAAGAAAAAAAATGTGATGTGCAGAATAAAAACATTTGGAGTCAATAATGTTGTTGTATAGTGTATATAATTCGATATACTAACAACAAACAGATAGGGACAAGTATATGTCTATTCAATTTTCCTTAGCAGAATTTGCGGAGTGGACAAAGTTACGAGGTCTTGCCTGGTCGGTCTGCAGCTATAATGCATCAATGTTGCATGTCGGTAAAGTAATATATAGGGGGATATGATCCTTTAACAATATTTTTTTTATAATATTTTAATATAATTTATGGGTTATTTTGTGATTGATTCAAAATAAATCTACAATCAATAATAATAATCATAAACACCAACATAAACCAATTACAGGATGACACATAGATAATGTTAAAATATTGTCAAAGTATCATTATCCAAATATTTGCCTTCTGTCTTAAAATGAGTTATGCAATTTATACTTTTAGAGAAAATTATACTTGATTCACTAGTACAAAATAGGCTTTTTAAGTATGTTATTTTGAGTTTTTTAAATTTATTTTAGAACAGACTTAGATTTGGCAGACTTAATTTTTAAATCTGTTATTAAGCAAGAGACTTAAATTTTAACTCTGTTGTGAATCAACATACTTAAATATTTTTTCAGTAAAAAAATAATAAATGACAGAGAAATATGTTATAAAAGAATTAATGTGATGGAGACATATATTAAGAAATAATAATACTAAAACTCTATCGAGAATTATCATATTGTGAGAATAAGTTAGTCAAATTAATGATGCGGAATTTGAGTAATTTATGTAAATATTTAAACTCAAATCTTATTGTAGTTAAAATAAAACTGGCGTATTCCATCTATTTCAAGCAAATGATCTTTGATGGTGTGACATGCTAAATATTTAATTGATATAAAATTAGATAAAATTATTAATTTCCATGTTCAGATAGAAAACACAGAATTATAGGACAAGGTAACCATTCTACAACCTTCCTAATATTTTTTTGAAACTCTTTTTTTATCAGTTGATCCATCCATATAAATTAAGTATTATCAATCAATATAAAATTTAGTATATTTCGATTAAAATATTCTTATGCTATGTGCAGTGCAGTGTTTCACAAACCCTCCCTTTTCGTTTCATTTTATAGGCAGTTTAAGTTTTTTTAACTTTTAAATTAATTTTTATTTATTCATTTGAATATAATAATTACAATTTAATTCTATTATTAGTAAATACTCATACTAATATAATTTCTTTAACTGTTCTTAGGTGAAAAAAGAAAACATTGCTTGATAATTATTTATATATTATAAACTTCCAAACCAATTAGATGGAAGAATAGCGTTATCTTATGTTTCATAGAAGATTTTAGAAGTGTATATAATAAAACCAAATTATATATTTAAATGCACAGTAATTACGAAGAACTATGGAATAGGAAAGAATATAAAGACATTGTAGAAATAAAAATTCAATTCAATGACTAATATATTTCTAATATAATAATAGTAGTAGTTTTCTTTAGGTCACATATATATTTTGTCACCTCTCTTAAGTTCAGAGTTAAGTTAGAATTAGTATATATGAGTGGCAGAACTTTTATATAGATATTTAACATATTTATATGAGCTTAAAGTTAAATAATTAAATTGAAATATTTTAGGCCTTTGGTGATAATCTAAAAGAACAATACTTTTAGAACAGTGTGAATAAATATCAATATAATCATTTTGAACTTCACATGTGAATAACATAAATTTTTACGCTTCAGATGTTTATTATTTGTTCCAGTTTACTCCATGGTTTGCTTCAAAATTAATTTTGTTGAATTTAAATTTTAAACATAGGCTCGTCGTATTCTAAAACGAATTTGAGTTTTACTTTAAATAATTCTTTTCAGCTTTATCTATAGCCTTTAAAAACAAATATTTTAAAATATTTATGTATTAGAAAGATTAGAACTTTTTGAAAATAAGCGAGTATTATTTTGTGTAAAATTCAAAAAATACAGTGTAAAACCATACGAGAGTCATCACATGTGAATAATAATACAGATCAGTTCTACACAAAAACAATATACTATTATGGCCGAACGACCTTACTTAATAGCAGGGAATTAAAAACTAAGGCTTGTTACTACTAGACCGAACGTTTTACAAAATACACTAATACTGCATGGTCTTTACAAAAGAGAAAGCCAACACCAGACCGAACGCTCTCAAGGTTCGGCCTTCACTTCCGTTATGTCTTCCAACATTTCTTCCAGCAGCTTTTTTCCCTCTGCTCACATCCACACTGATGATCATTGCAACAGGACAACGACAAGACGTACAACATAGACAAAGATGATAAACGGGTAAGCTTATGTAATTTAATTTCTTCCATAACAACAGACAACATTCATAAATAAACCAACGACACTCAAATCATCATTCATACATTCAAGGCATGCAAAAACGACCACTTGACTCTGACTGTCCGGACTGTATGAATCATGTGTAGCTACGACGTTCGTGTACCCAGGTGATGTAGTAACTGGGATACCCTCAACAACTGCCACCCGAGGTTGATCCGTTCCGTCCAAGTTAACCTTATGGACTAGGACCTCATGCCATTCCCACACGTGACTTACTCCTCTCTACATGAGAACGAGTAATCATGGAATATCAGGATGAACGCCCGCTAAGCTTTGCCCACATTCATACTTTACCAATCAATAACCACTTTCTGAGATATTACTACCTGGAATACTCGTTCATAATCAACTATTTCATACACATCACATCTCAATTTTTCCTCATACTTAATCATCCATACATTCAAATGAAATAAGATCATACGCTCTTATCATAGCCCAAGTACGACTGGAATAACGCTTCTTAGAAACTAACGAGACTGAGCGCTACTCATCTACTTTAATAAACAGACTCCTAAGAGTTCAAACCGGACGCCACGAAGCCTAGGCCGAGTACTAAGACTTTAGGCCGAACACCTTTTAAAGACCAACACTGACTTATTCTAAATAATAATACTGATGAGAAACTATGAATTAACGAACGCTATCTAGTTTGAATAAAGACTCTGATTATAAGCACAGTAATACTATATTACCGAAAACAAGACCCAGCGCTTGGTTTAAGACCGAGCCCTGTAGAAACCGAACACTATTGAACGAGCGCTGGTCCAAGACCAAGTGCTTATCAGGAACGAGCGCTACTAAGACTAAAGATTGGTCCAAGACCGATCGCTAATAAACTCACAGAAAGCGAATGAATATATATATATATATATATATATACACACACACACACAATTGAGCCACCACTTATTCTGAATGAAAAGAACGATAACGTCTACGACCTTGAGTAGTATATGACACGTTAACTAAACTGTTCAGGAAGTCTAAAGGAGAACCACACTTAGGCTGATCACTCATACTTACATTCTAATATTATAACACGCTCGTTATTACCGTAATTCCTTGTATAAGAGAACCTAATATAAACGGACGCTCGACCAGATTACCACTATTACTCAGAATACTACAATTGACGATCAATTCCTATCTCAACTCAATTCACCACATGCATCATTCATCCATCCACACGTCCAAACAAGCAGTGAACACATATCTCATATTTATCAAATAATCAAACAATGTATCATGCAAACATGCCAACTTTCAAACAAGAATTTAAATCAAATTATAAGCTTCTCTTACCTCTATACGTAACTGAACGCTCAACGAAGTAGAATAGAGCTCCCATCTACCAAAGAACTAACGTTCGACACTCCCATTTTAGGAGCATTGGACCAACAGAAAATTAGAAACGCTTAGAATTATACTATCTACTCAGGCAACCAGAAATAAAGGGTTGCATGCAAGACTTAAACGAACGCACTAGAGAGAAAGAGACTCGCCGGCTCAGAATCATAAACCGATCGGTTTAAATCGGAAGAAGAAATGGTGAGGTTTTCTTAGAGAGAAGGAGGAGATTTTAGAGAGAAGGAGGAGAAAATGTTTTCAGCAGTTTGGAGAAGAAGAAAGACATGCAGAGAAGTGGCATGACATTTTAAATTTGGCCTTGAATACTGCCGTCACCCAAAACGAACGGTCACTCTCTTGCAGCCACCTGTTTTCCACTACTGAAACGCTCACTCACTTCTTGGCACATGGATCCCACTACTTGGCGGTTTTGAGTGTGTTTAAAATGGGGTCTGACAATTTTTTGTAATATGATAT
The DNA here is from genome assembly GCF_018835915.1 of Vigna umbellata. The sequence goes on from NW_025904552.1 coordinate 154,761, forward strand.
TATATTCATGTTAAAATAATTTTTTTAAAGCATATATTATAAAACAAAATTTAGTTTGTGGTCTAATATCAAATGTTAGGATTTCATTATATAATATTATGTTAAAATTTAGAATGACATTGTCTAACCTAAACTGGGTATTGTTTTTAAAATTCAAATTTAGATAAAAAAAAAACTTGTTTAAATATATAAACTACTTTCAACATAAAATTTTAAGACTTAATATTTATAAATTTTATTTTTTATATACTAGGCAATTTTTTTACTTTTACTCATTTAAATTTTTAATAATGATTATAATTTACAATCCTCAAAATGGTGCATTTAGTCACGAAAACAATATAAAGCAATGGACACGTATATGCTATCAATCATGGAAGTAAGTTTGTTTGAATAAATAAAATTACTTTCAACTTTTAACTAAAGCACACACAACGACACTGAAATTCATGGCTACAACAATCATATAATGCAAGTTAGATCCGAATAACCCAGACAGAGGGCTTATTTCTCTTTTAAGAGTACGTATAAGTAATTAACTGCAACTTGCCACTCTCGAATTCATATCTAACGACATGAAAGAAAAATAAAAAGGTGAAAGAAAGTAGCAAACTAAAGTTAGCTGCATTAAATGACAACGATAATGGAATGTCAAAGTGATAGTATCAGAAACATCATAGGAAAAGGCTACCTATGACGGTAGCTAATGATGAGAGTAATATATATGATATTAAAGTTGTAAGCATAACATCATCATATTGAGGTGACTACCAAGCAAAAAGTTTAGTAGAATTGAAGTTGAATATCACACACCATTCCATTAATTAATATAAGTCAAGATAAACATGTTAATATTTGTACATGTACTATTTCCTCAACTTTGTACAAGTCCACGTTACCACTATTCTTTTCCACCAACCTACCTTGTTGAAAATGCTCCTAAAACGTGGTAATCATATCATTTCCATTTGCTTAATACCTCAAACTGAGATCTTGTATTTAGTTATCATTTCCATTTGTTTTGTTTACATGAAGATATCGGCAATATTGCATGATAAGTCTCCGATCACTGTCAGCATCAAGTGATATACTCATGGTTTGAAACTTTATAGGCTTCTAGCTACTAATGAAAAACATAGCTTCATGTGGATCCAACTATTCACATTCCTCGCTTTATATCACATCCAATTGAAACTTCTATCTCTCACCTTTTATACTTGTCTGCTTTTACCTGTCACTAAATCACCGTATCAAACCAAGATATCATTGCTGTAACTTTTGTCAAAACTCACATGCTACATTATTTTCGACACATAATGTGTGTAAAATGGGATGCTTTTTAGTGACTAAATTCCAAAATTCAGATCGTCATAATTAGATTCATGCAGCTTACTTGCATTTGCATCAACAAAACAAATTATACTGAACTTCTGTTTACAGCCACAGATTCATACGTGTTTGTTTTTATCACAGTTCAAGTTCAACCGATTGCAGACTTGCAGTGCAGCAGCAATGTCAAATGCAAGATAATGAAGCTTGTATTAAATTCATACCCACATTAGCTTTATGCTAGATCACCAATTAATACGACATGTTATAATACGACAAATAATGAAAAACGTGATCTAGACTTTCTTGTCTTAGTTAATCCAATTTGTCTTGGACTCATTCTATTTTTTGTTATTTTGGTGTCTGGAAGAACCAGTATGCATCAAACTATATAAACTATATGAAATTGAAAGATTCCAGGACAAACGCTAAAGAATCTTTGAATAATCGTCCAAATGAGACAGGGACCACCCAGATAAAACTTTATTCACAAATTTTTCTGACTGAATTGGCGTTAGTTAATTTGGGTACACAAACTAGAATAATGGAGTTGTTTCCATTTATAGAGAGGCTTTGTTTTTTCTTTTGATGTAGGATAATACATTCTAACTTCATCCTAATACCTTGTTCATATCTTCAACATGTTTATTAAGATTTCAGACAAACATAAAACACAGATTGAGACAAAGTTTACTTGTTTTTGTCGAAACAGATTTTCTATTCGGGGAGGGGGAGCTATATACTATCATGTACGGTGCATGTGGCTTGTCTGGGCCTACTACCCAGTGTTTATTTGGGCCACCCAGTTAAGTTTAAGCCCAATTAGAGCAGTCGGCCCAAATAAAAGTAGAATTTTGCTGACCAATAAAAAAGAGTAAAGAATTTAACTGTGTCAGTCATGTTTCACGGATAGGTTTCAATGATGTGTTAGATTCTTTTTTGTTATAATTTATATATATTTTTGGTATCATGAAATAAAAACTTTACATTTGTCTCGGTTCTTTTAGAATGAAAACGTCTCATCATACCCAATGTAAATTCCTTAATAAGAATTGCTCGAAGTAACAACATTTCTATATTATTGTTAAAACTTCAGACCTTTCATTATTTTAAGAAAAACGTGTCAATCCACCTTATCTTCTTAATCTAAGAGACAGCGAGTTTGATATTTTAAAACATAGCCTCAAATTCAAGTATTAAAAATAAAAAAAGTAGGCGTAGATATAGTATACTGTTTTTATATTCGTTCATATATAATATTCCTAAAAATTTGAATTCCAATTTTTTAATAGGATTTAATAGAAATATGTTGATTATGTGCAGAAAAAGTCACTTTCTTATTTAATAATATATGTTGTCATATAAAAATATTAACTTTTGTAATAATTATTTGAAAACTTTAATTGGAACACACTGTCTTGTACATGATTGATTTTCGTAACTACTACTTAAACACGTGTGAATGATAAATGTTTGTTTTATGCTGCCAAAATTTATAATAACTAAATATTTTTAACATATAAAATATATTTTACATATAAAATATATTTTAATTCGTGCTTAACAATTTTTATTATAGTGCAAGGTCATTATTAACTATTAGTAGACTCTTCATTTACAAAAAAAAATACTGAAGTTTATTTATAAATAAAGGTGATAATAATTGATTAAATGAGATAAAAAAAAGTTAAGAGCAACTCCCTTTAACAAAAATGAAGGAACAACTATACTGACATGAAGATGCTTAGAAATAAATAAGAAAATTTTATATGAGGATCTCTTTGAACTATGAATGTAAATAAATTGGATGTGATCAAACGGATTAATCTTTGCTTCGTTAAAAATAGAATAATGTAAATTAACTCGTCATGATTATGTAAGTTGAAAGTTCAAACCTGTGTTATTAAAGGATAAAAATATTTTTTAATTTTTTAATTTGATAAATAGAAACAGTTATTTCCTTTACATTAAACAATTATTATGTATGATATCATGATAATCTCTTTAGATAATAATATTTTGATCCATTTGTTAATTTTCTATCCTATTCATTTCCCTTATAGTGTAAATTTAAGTTAATTGATAACTTTTACTTTAATAAAAAGAAAGGAGGTCTTTTTGTTTTCAAAAACGAGAAAGGAGTTACGGCCCAAACAAAAAGAGAAAGAGCAAAAAATGTTATGCTATTACATTTTGATCCATGATCAGGTTTACAAGAAACTATTTATGTTGAAATAAATTTATCAAAAAGGCGATTTTGGCAAAATAATATTTGGATCAGTGGTTAAAAATGAATGGAATAAAAAAATATGTGTATTGTAATTGGTGTCAATAGAGCGTATATTGAATTAAAGAGGTTATTAGTAACAATAATATAATACATGGAAGTGGTAAAACTAAAAACAAAATGTGTCTAAAAACTAGATTTTATTTAAGAGAAATCAAATATTTTCATCTTCATTTTGAGTTTCTAAAATGATTTAAGTTTTAAAATCTTGGTCATTAGATCTGCATACTATTCCTTAGTTTCACAATACACTAACTCATTTTGTCTTTCTTGCAAAAGATCTCTTAAAAAATAAAAATGCATTCTAATATACTCTTGCCATATATTACTGGATTTTTTAAAAGTTTATTAATTGTTGAATTATTCACAATAATAACATAATTACTATCCTAAATATGAATTAAGTTTCTCAAAACTCTTCTCATCCACATCGTTTGATAGACACTAACAACAATAACTACAAGCTTTGTTACTTTACTTAAGAAAATAACAATATTTCTTGGAAATACTTGATATTGCTCCTGAACTTAGAAAAAATGTCTAGCCAGAAGTGCTTTTATAATCATCTTCATCTCCTACAAAATCAGAATTTGTGAAAGGAAACAAATTTTCTTCTCCTCCCTTGTAAAATATCCCATAACTAGTAGTCTCTCTTAAACACCTCAATATTCTTTTAGTAGTTTAGACATATACTTGCTAATTAAGCTTATACTAAACATGATATCGGGTCATGTAACGATGATATAGTAAACTTCCTACAATTTGCTTGAAGTTTCATCTATGGTTGTACCCTTAACATCTTTGTTAATTTTACTACCTGAAACAATTGGACTTTTCACTGGTTTACTTCTAACATTATAAATTTCTTCAACCCATCATTGACATATCTTTGTTGACAGAAAAAAATTCCACCTGGTTTATGTAAGACCTCAATGCCAAGGGAGAATCTCATCTTTCCTAAATCAATTATATGAAAGAGTTGCATCATGACTTCTTCAATTTAAGAATCACACCCATGTCATTGCTAGTATAAATCAAATCATCAATGTATATGCTGATAATTAATATGTTTTCTCTAGTACTTCTTTTGATGAATAAAGTTTGCTCACTTTGACATTTTTGAAAGCTCTCTTGCATGAAATGTGCTTTTATATGGTTGAACCAAGCCCTTGGTGCTTGCCTTAGAACATACAAGGCTTTACGTAACTTGTAAACCTTATGCTCTTTCCCTTTTTTTGACATAGCCCTTTGGTTATTCTATATACATATATTCACTTAAATTTCCATGTAAGAATGCAGATTTTACATCTAGCTAAAATATGTCCCATCCTTTGCATGTCGCAAGTTCCATGATCAATTGTAGTGTATCCATATGTGCAACAAGAGCAATACCCCTTAGTTACAAATCTTTCCTATATTTATCAACTTCTCCTAACTTATTCAATTTTGTCTTGTAAATCCATTTGACTCCGATGGTTCTAATTCCAACTCACAGTTCCATTAGTTCCCATGTTTGATTCTTTCAATTGAGTTTATTTTGCTATTTATAGCCTTTCATCATTTCTCGTGTTTAACAACTTCCTCGAATAAAATTGGATCTTCACTTGTGACATCTTGTACCATGTAGACTTGATGGCAACCCCTTTAGGGACTTCCCATCCAAAGAAGTATCAACTTAACACTAAGACTAATGTTGTGTTCACTTGGGGTGATTGGGGGAGATGATTTGGGGGAGAGTGATTGAATGGATTTAAGGGGATTTGAGGGTAAATTTTTTTGTGCTTACTTGAGTGAATTTAGAGGTAAAGTTTGTGAGAATTAGTGTAGGATTTGATTGATGTGACAGATAAAAAAATTGTTTAATGGGTAGAAATTAAATATTACCAAAATGTCCCTCGTTATTAAAGTAATATAAAATTATAATTGTTAATGTTATATTTAATTATAAAAATGTTTATAAAGAATAAAAAATTAACATTAATTATTTAATCATTAAAATTTAAATTTAAGAGCCTATTTAATATTATTAAATTGTTTTTTATTTATTTAAAGATTAAATTAGAAGGTTTCTAAGGCAAAATCTTAATTAGTTTTTAAGATAATATTAGATGATGTTAAATATTTATATATTAGAATTTAAATTTAAGAGGCAATTTAATACATCAAATGTAGGTTATAATAATACATTACAATAGAAGAATAAAAATACTGCAGTAAAATTGAAGAATAAAAGAAAGATTAAAAAGAAAACATAAAGAAAGCTTCTTCTTTCTTCCACATGTCCTTTGGAAAAACAGACTGCACAGGCAATGCTATTCAATGATGTTAAAGCAGTTGTTGAGTTTTTGTTTAACTCAGAAGAGAAAAGGGTGTGTTTGGGCCTTCACCTGAGCCAATATTTTTTCCAATTTTTGTTTGGGCCTTTATCCTCTCGCAGGCCTAGCTTTGGGCTGCTTGGTGAAGCTTCTTCACTCCCTTTCTCTTTGTCTCACACGAAAAGGTAGCTAGGGTATCACCTTTCTTCTTCTCCAACTAAGAACTCCAGCAATGGGACTCTTGCAGCGCGCACGGGAAAATTTTTTCCCTTTCTCTTTGGTTCGTGCAATCTCTTTTTCTTCATGGACAAACCTAGTGTTGGGGTCTTTTTGTCGCGTCGCTGATGAGCTATTTCTCTCCTTCTCCGTTCCAGGGAGGTCACGGGGCAGAAAGCGAGATACCCTTCTCTTTTCTCTTTCTGTTTTGGACTGCTTGTAGGGGAACCACTTTTCTCCTTCGTCTTTGCTCCAGATCGTGCATGCAACCGAATACGAAGCTCGTTGAGAAGTATGTGAACCAAATATCACCCTGGGAACCGAATACGGGTTCTTCAAAAATTATTCACACTCTTGAAACCGAATATGGGTGGAAGGTAACCGAATACACCTCCACTATTCTTCTCTCTTTAGCTTTGAACTCGTCTTCATCTTCAACCATCATCTTAAAATCAATTATTATGTTAGCTTTAGGAGTTGGAATTATACAATGTGCAAGGGTAAATTAGACATTAGATGGTAAATCCCTTAAAATCTCTGTACTCCAGCGAGTGATGAAAAATTCCCCAATCCCGCAAATCCGCACATTTCGTTCCTCGCATTTCGGTTAAAGTGAACATGCATTTCTTCGCATTTCATCGCCCTTAAACACGTGTGAACAGTTCTTTCTGCTCAAGTGAACACAGGCTAAGAAAGGAAAGTTGAATAAGGACTTTTAAACAAAAGGATCTTTTCTATCTAAGTCTTAGAATGTTTACTTTACTAAATACATTTACATTGTTTTATAGGACAAAAATAAGGCTTGGAAACCATAGCCAATCAGCCAAAGAAGCTTGGTAAGCTAAGGGAAGCAAAGGAGGCAAAGAAAGGAAGCCAACCAAACAGCTGCTGCCACTCACCAACGTCCAAGTTTTAAAGCACATTTTTAATGTTTTCCTTGTATGGAACGTGTACCTCATGCTTGGTAGCATTTCCAGCACATGTATCTTGCCATTTTCATAGCTTGCTAGGCACTTCAGAGTCATCTCTTCCTCTATAAAAGAGATACTCTCGTATTTATAAATGGAACTTGAATGCCTTAGTGAAATGTTGCTGAGATTTGTCCAGCCATTTCTTGCTTCGAGTTCAACGTTTGTGCCTCTTTAGCACATTTTCCTCTAGCTTCCTTCCCCTTTGGAAGGTTGTCTGAGCTTGAGACTCAACACACACACACACTTCCAATCCTTCTCCAAACCATTCACCGAACACCTTTCGTGCACTGCCTCCACCAATCATCTCTTCATTCTGCTGCCACCTTTTAGATCCGTGGAGAGCTCTATTGTGACCAGGAGAGCTCTATTGTGACCAGTGGAGCTGCTTCCATCAAGACTGCTACCTCAACTTCTTCTTTTTCACTTAATCCTTCTCCAATGACAAATTCTTCCATCCAGCTTGGTTTCCTTCTTCCTCTCCCTTGAGTAATGTATTATTGTGAACTCAATGTTGCTTCATTTCTAACTTTATTGTCCTCATTATGCTCACTATTCGCACCATTAGTATCAACTTCAATGTCTTCCTCAGATTCATCATCATGTAACTCATCATCACCCCACAACAACTTAGTTTCTATTTGCTCTTTATAAGTTAGACCTCAATCCCAACTCTCATCTTATTCAAATATAACATCTTGAATAACAACAATCCTCTTTGTATTAAGATTAAATAGACGATAACCCTTTGACTCTTCACTAACACCTAATAAAATACAAGGAAAACTTTTATCATCAAGCTTACCTCTTTTATCAGCAAGCTAAGCATCCCCAAACTCAAAGATGTTTTATTAAAGGTTTGATTCCACTTCAAGATTCTTATGGAGTGACGTTCCTCATAGCATGAGTTGGTCACCCAAATAAAAGGTCCAATTTATCGCTTCAGGCTAAAAAACTTGGGAACCCTTTTTGTAGAGAGCAAACAACGTACCATATTCATAACAATTTTGTTTTTGTGTTTTGCGACTCCATTTTGATGCTGTGAATAAGTTGTGGTAAGCAACCTTTTTATTCCATGTTCTTCATAAAACAACTTGAACTAGAGAGAGTTAAACTCTCCTCCTCTATCTGTTCGTAAGCATTTGATAAATGCTTCAACTTTCTTTTCCATCATTTTCTTGAAGAATTTTAAACACTCAAAAGCTTCAGATTTTTCGAAGAGCAAATACACCCAAACTTTACGATTATAATCATCAACAAAGCTTAAAAAATATTTTTTTCCACTATTTGAAATGGGTTATATTGGAGTACAAATATATGCATGTATAAGTTCCAAGACCTTGCTAACACGCCATTTACTTGACTTAGCACTTGAATTATAATGTTGGCTAGTGAAGCACTCAACACACATGATACCGGAGTTGTTGAGTTTAGGTAGTCCATGAACCATTTGTTGTGTTTGTAGTGTCTTCAAGCCTTTGTAGTTTAAGGGGCCAAACCTTTGATGCCAAGGTAAGTGAGCTTAGAAGAGATATGTAGACATTCTTCAATGGGAGAGGTGATATATCTATTACCAATGAGGAGCATTGGTGTCTTGAAGATAATGATTTTGATGATGTTACAAAGTGAAGAATGTGAAGACCCCTGTTGTATGAAGTTTAAAAGCATTTCTGTATAACAGAAGATACCAGGATCGAGCAGTTAAGACTAAATGGTAGAAGGCATGACCAAGACCAAGCGGGGCATGAACGAGACCGAGCGGTTGGACGGTGAAGTGGTGGTAGAAAGAATTGAACCTGGCAACCGAGCAGAGGCATGACTAAGACTGAACGGTCACAAACAGTTGAATGCCGAACATAGGACAAAGACTGGCCAAACACAGTTCAAGGCTGAACGGTCACTAACAAACGATGACCAAGACTAAGCAGTCGGGGTTGAGCAATCAGGACACGAGCAATCAGGATCGAGTAGTTCGAACCGTGCGGCAGAGGGCATGACCGAGACCACGTGAGGTATGACCGAGACCGAGCAGTTAGCGCTGAACGATGGAAGGTAGTGAGGAATCAAACCGAACACTAGAAAGCTATAAGAAACCAAGTCGAACAACAAAAAGTGATAAGGACTTGAGCCGAACGACAGAAGGCGATTAGGGCTCAAGCCGAACGGTAAAAGAAGTTGAAGAACTGAAGCCGATTGGTTTGAAGATTCAATATTCAAACTGTTCCAAGTCTCGCAGATAATCGATTATCACTTACAATAATCGATTATCACTAGCAATTGCAATATGTCGTTTCAATTTCAGACCAGTAGGCTATATATACACTCTCCTTCAAATCCTTAAAAAGTAACTTTGCGAATTTAAGAATATAATAAAATATGAGGAAGTTCTCAAGTGCTAGTTCTTGCTTTTGCCAAGTCTTGAGAATAGGAGAAGCTCGCGCTTTGTGTGTCAAAGGTCAGAGTAGTTCTCTTCAAGTTGGATGAGTGTTCTTGCTTTCGGTTCGTTTGTCGAAGGAAGCTGCTTCCAGTTCGTTTGTCGAAGGAAGATTTGTTCAATTCGTTTGTCGAACGAAAGGTGTTCTCGTTTCTTAATCTCCATTCACTATCTTGTGATCTGTACAAACTGTAAAACCATTTTTTTAGTGAAAAATGTTAATCACTATTCATAGTGACTAACGACTGGACGTAGAATCTTTTGATTCGAACCAGGATAAAAATCATTTGTGTGATTTTTCTACTCCCTATACTCTTTACATTTTCTGCACATCAACTATTTGTTAAAAAGTTTATAAGAAAATTAAAGGAACCATTTTTTAAATTGACCAAACACGCTTTACGCTATTTTATTCCGCTGCGCGACTCAACGATACTTTTTATCGGTACCAACAATTGGTATCAGAGCCTTAGTCCATGAACCATTTGTTGTTTTTGTAGTGCCTTCAAGCCTTTGTAGTTTAAGGGGACAAACCTTTGATGCCAAGGTAAGTGAGCTTAGAGGAGATGTGTAGATATTCTTCAATGGGAGAGGTGTAGATCTTTTATTGAAGAGATTAAACATACGGTTGCTACTCATTTTTCTATGTGCAATCAAACTTTTAGATGAATGATAGGTGTTGCATGTTCCATTTTGTATAAGAATAGCAAGTTCATTTTCTTGTAATTGTCCCATGCTCAACAAATTTTTTTAAGCTTTAGGACATAGTATACATCACAAATAAGTAAGGTTGTGCCATTAACGCCAATTGGACATTATTTGTTCCAACAATAGTCATTCGAGAATTTTTTCCAAATTTGACAAAGTATTGATCTCTAAATAAGAATAGCAAGTCCTTTTCTTGCAATTTACCCATGCTCAACAATTATTTTTAAGCTCTAGGACATAGTATACATCACGAATAAGGAAGATTATGCCATTAAACACTAACCGAACACTTCATGTTCCAACAACAATCATTCGAGAATTGTTTCCACATTTAACAAAGTGTTGATCTCTAGATACCATTTTACAAACATACCTTTATTGCCACACATATGATTAAAACACCTTGAATATGAAAACTATGATAATTCCTTTTGGACTCCTTTTCCACAGTAGCCATCAGAAGAAGCTTTTATGTTTCATCTAACTCTACATAATTTGGTTCTCCTTTACTCCATTGAGGACATTCATCCTGAAAATGTCCCAAGTTGTGGAACTTGAAGCATTCCATGGTGTCTTTTGAAGAAAATTTTCTTCCTCTTTCCCATCCACGACCTTGATGTGTTCCTCTTCCTCGACTACTCTTCGATGTGAATACTTGTTCATTATCCTGGTCGAACTTTCTAAACTTTTACTCATGTACCACCAAAGAGCTATGAAGTTCGTCAATAGACATTTCTTATGTGTCATTTGACTCTTCGATTGAAATCACAACATAGTGTTGGGACTATCGAGGAAGAGGTTCACCGGGGAGACACAAACACCGCTTACATCTGAGTCCAACCATATAAGGGATTGACAACACTCTTTACCCAAAACCTTAAGGCAATGAGTTAATGGGTCTTTCATATTTATATAATGCTTACTTTCTCATTTCTATCCAATGTGGCACTTAGACTCACACTTGGATTCCAAACAATCTCCCCCTCAAGGGTGAGTCCCTTCCACATAGGTACATTCTCCATCTAGCAGAAGCATTCCCAATCAACCACAACAACGAGTAGCCCTTTGTACAATCGTTCATTTTAACAGGACTTGCTTAGTTGAATACCTTTTGCAAGGAAAACTTTCGATATAGGGACCATTATACTCGTCTGAACCAATCACCAAGACAAACCATCGACTCTGATACCACTGTTGGGTCTATCGAGGAGGAGGTTCACCGGAGAGACACAAACACCAGTTACATCTGAGCCCAACCATATAAGGGATTGACACACTCTTTATCCAAAACCTTAATGCAATGGGTTAATGGGTCTTTCATCTTTATATAGTGCTCTACTTTCTCATTTCTATCCAATGTGGCACTTAAACTCACACTTGGATTCCTAACACATAGGTGAACCGTGCTGTCAACGTTTGAAGTATTTTTTCAACCATCTTTACATCAGGCATAACTCTCCATTGCTTCTCATTTTGTTTGCCACTGCCATGATTCTAACAAAATACTTTGTGATGGTTTTTGTTCCTATAATTTCAAGCACCTCAAATTCCCTTCTTAATACATTAAGAATTGATTTCTCCACACAATCATTTCCTCCAAATTTTCTTTTCAAGGAATCCCAAACAATCTGGGATGAGATCCTATCCAAAATTTGTTCTAAAACTGATCTAATAATGGCATTGGAAAGGTAATGCTTGAATTTATGATATTCAATTCTACATTTCTCCAATTGTTCACGAGTCAAGGCAGTACCTTCCACAGGCTCCTCAACACCTTTATTGATCAAATTCTAGAGACCCTTAGCATGTAGAAGATTCTCCATCAATTCACTTTAATGGTTAATGTTGACCATCAAAGTAAGAAGTTTTTGTAGAGAGTTTGTCATTGTTCATCTTCATAAAGTTCTTTCCTCACAAGTAAGCCTTATGTAGCAGACTACACTAGTGCAAAAATAGCGTATAACGTCACGCGTTCAATGTCCAACCACTGAATAGTCAACGTTAAAAAATGACCGGTAACATTTTTGTAAATAAATACAATTATTAGACTTCATTTAGAATTGTAATTCTACGTTAATTTGTTATATTGGGTAAATTTTGCAAAAATGTTTGGCGTGAAGGTGAAAATGTATTTACGTATGACGTCGAATTCCCTAGAGTTAGACGTCAAAAGGATATAAAACGTTGAATGTTAAAAGGTTAGTGAATTCAATAAAAATTTGAACTGGAGATTGAAAATTCATTCACTTTATCTTAGTGCGCGATACCCTCTTCTATTCTCAAACTTTTCTGGAACGAAGTTTGACGACCATCACATGTAATATTTCTTTCATTTGTTACAAATGCATGTTAATTAACTAATTTAGGTATGATTTTCGTTTGTTTTGACCGATTATTTTCGTGTTTTTGTCCTTCATAGGCGCATTCTGCTTTCTCTCTCACTGGTGGCAACACTTTATTTCGACGAACCCACATTTTGAAGGTTAGTTTTTCGTTTTCGTTTTGAAGAACTTATTTACTGTTTTTTTTTGTTGTTTGTTGGTTGAACCTGTTTTTTGTTGTTGTTTGATTGAACTTGTTTGTTGTTTGTTATTATTGTTTACTATTGTTGTTTGTTGTTGATATTACACTACACGTTCATAGTTCATGCTTTATAAAATACCTAAAACTGAAATTTATTATTTTTCTGCTTTTTAAGTTTCGTAGAGTTGTAATAAAGATCACAATTAATTAAAAAAAATAAAAAAATTGATTAACGTCGAATATTGACAAAATTCGACGTTAATTTGCTTTATTATGAACGTCGAATTGTTCTATGTTCGACGTCAATTTAACGTCTCCTGATATTACGTCGAACTCGAATTCGACGTGAAAGGCCGAAAAAGACTAACGTTATACGGGTGTTTTTCTACTAATACTACTGGAGGCTCATATACCCATTTGAAAAGAATAAAATAATATATGTATTGAAATTAGTGTCAGCTGAGTGTGTTTAATGAATTAAAGAGACTATTAAATAATCAATAAAAAATATATGAAAATGGTAAGGGCTAAAAAGAAAATGTGACTCAAAATTAGACTTTATTATACTTTAAAAAAAAACAAATTATAAAGATCTTAAATAAAAAACACATTGTTGTAGTTCACTAGTAAAAATTGGCTTAAGTACACTGTTGGATAAAAAATGCCTTTAGGAACTCAAGTGATTTTTTTACGAGATCAGTTAACCCTATCATCCTTTTGAGGGACTCGTTGGGTAGTTCATTAAATCATTTTAATCAATACAAAAAATTATTTGAAAACCATGTAAAAAATGTTTTCAAATTGATTAATGTAAAATAAGAATTAATGCAAAAACTTTTAAATGTAATTTAAAAAGAGTAGACGCAAACCACTTACATATTTTAACAATTTGTCATATAGAATCTTCATTTAAGAATAAACAAAAATTAAAGATAAAACACGCAAAGTCTAATTTTAAGAATAAGGCACGTAAACAGCTAAATAACTTAGTGCATAAATGGTGAAAAGTCTCTGTATAGAAGTAAGTGATGTCTAACTAAATCCATCTTCAATGAGTAAATCTAAACTTGCTTCTTCTTTTTCATATACTTGTAATGGGTATTTTTCTTCTTTCTAGTATATTTTTCTTTGTACTTAAAAAGTATATTATTCTCCTAGCCTGAGAGAAAATGTAAATAGGAAATTTAGGAAAGTGTGAATAGGATTCAAAAAAATGTCTGTATTTTAGATGAATTTGTTGGAAGTAGCACTGGAATAGGAAGAACATAAGGATGCCACAAAAGCTTTTCAACACTTTAAATTGATTCCATTTATGGAAATATGAAATGAACTTTAACCAATGAAATCAAAAAGAGCTAGGAAGTTCATCGATAGACATTACCTCTATGTCTTTTGACTCTTCGATCGAAACCACAATATAGATGAATCGTATTGTCAATGTTCGAAGTATTTTTTAACATTTTTGCGTCAGGTATAAGCCCTCTATTACTTCTCATTTTGTTTGTCATTGTCATGACTCTAGCAAAATACTTTGATAGTTTTTGTTCCTATCATTTCAAGCACCTCAAACTCTCTTCTCAATGCATTAAGCATTGATTTCTTCACATGATTATTTCCTCTAATTTTTCTTTTCAAGGAGTCCCAAACAATCTAGGATGTGCTCTTATCCAAAATTTGTTTGAAAACTAATGGCCTTGGAAAGATAATGCTTTAGATTTCTTCAATTGCTCCAATTGTTCACAAGTCGAGATAATATTACCTTTCATAGACTCCTCAACATCTTTTTTTTTTTATCAAATTCCTCTTACTCTTGGCGCGTAGAAGATTCTACATCAATTTACTCTAATGGTCATAATGTTGACCATTAAGGGATTTTTGTAGAGTTTGTTGTTATTATTATTCGTAAGATTATTTCCTCATAAGTAAGCCTTATGTATCAAGTTAACGAAACTCTCGTACCAGTTTAAATAAAATGAAAGAATATGTGTATTACAATTTATATCAACTGAATGTATTTATTGAATTAAAGAAACTATAGTCAGTAACAATAACAAAATATATAAAACTGGTAGTAGCTAAAAATAAATTGTGATTTAAAACTAGACTTTATTATAACAATAAAAAAACAAATTATAAAGATCTTTAAAAAAACATTGTTGTTGTTCGCGAGAAAAAACTGGCTTAAATAGCATCATTGATGTTATTCATTTCATGAATAAATAAATAAACGACATCCTTAATTTTTAACTGAAATCAAAATTAGAAAACAAAAAAAAGTGCACTGTTGGATAAAAAATGCCTTTAGGAACTCAAGTGAGGGACTCATCGAGTAAGGTAGTTCACTAAATCATTTTAATCAATACAAAAAATTATTTGAAAACAATGTCAAAATTGTTTTCAAATTAACTAATGTAAAATAAGAATGCAAAAACTTTTAAATGTAATTTAAAAAGTTTAAACGCTAACCACTTACATTTTTTAACAATTTGTCATATAGAATCTTCATTTAAGAAAAAACGAAAGTTAAAGATAAAACACGCAAAGTCTAATTTTAAGAATAAGGCACGTAAACAGCTAAAGAACATAGTGCATAAATGGAGAAAAGTCTCTAAATAGAAGTAAGTGATGTTTAACTAAATCCAACTTCAATATCAGTGAATCTTTACTTGTTTCTTTTTTCATACATACTCGTAATGGGTATTTTTCCTCTTTCTTGTATATTTATCTTTTTACTTAAAAATTATATTATTCTCCTAACCTGAGAGAAAATGTAAATAGGAAATTTAGGAAAGTGTGAATAGGATTAAAAAAAAATGTCTGTAATTTGGATGAATTTGTTGGAAGTAGTACTGGAAGAGAAAGAACATAAGGAGTTACATGTGACAAAAGCTTTTCAATACTTTAAATTGATTCCATTTATGGATATAAGAAATGAACTTTAAGCAATAAAATGAAAACCGTGAAAAATGAATTGCTTAATTTAATACTCGGCAACACAAACACAAAACTGTTTTAACAGTATCTGGTATTAAGTAAGACAACAGAAAAGAGTGAGTGTGTTTGAAGAAAGCAAGAGTGAGATGAGGAAGCAATGGGCAAGGAGTTCCATGATGATGTTGGTTCTGATGTTGTTCATTGTCTCTGAAACAGCCACCGCAATAAGCAACGACTACTCTTGCAAATTCCCCCACCACTCTTACCCTTTCTGCGACGCTTCCCTTCCCACTCTCGCTCGAGCGCGCTCCATCGTTTCTCTCCTCACTCTCCCGGAGAAGATCCTCTTTCTCTCCAACAACGCCTCTTCCATTCCTCGCCTCGGCATCCCCGCCTACCAGTGGTGGTCCGAGTCCCTCCACGGCATCGCCCTCAATGGCCCCGGAGTCTCCTTCAACGGCACTATCCCCTCCGCCACCATCTTCCCCCAAGTCATCCTCTCAGCTGCCTCCTTCAACCGCTCCCTTTGGTTCCGCACCGCCGCCGCCATCGCCCGCGAGGCCCGCGCCATGTTCAATGTGGGCCAGGCCGGCCTCACCTTCTGGGCACCCAACATCAACATATTCAGAGATCCCAGGTGGGGCCGCGGCCAGGAGACTCCCGGGGAAGATCCCATGCTCGCTTCTGCCTATGCTGTTGAGTACGTCAAGGGCCTTCAGGGGATTCGTGGAATCCATGATGCTGTTGGTAATGATGATGATGATGATGATGAACTTATGGTGTCTGCGTGTTGGCAAACATTTCACTGCTATGATTTGGACATGTGGCAGCAGTTCGCGAGGTATAACTTCAATGCTGTGGTGAGTTTCTCTTATCTTTTATCTGCTTCCTTCAGTGATCATATTTTCTGATATTAATTTCTTCTTACTTTATATACAGAAATGAATAGTAGTCCCAAACAAATAAACAAGTAATGGATATGTACTTAATATCTTGAGAATCAGTAGTATACCCTGATGACTCTCTTCAACTCAGTCTTAGATGAACTAATTGGACTTCTGTAAACAGTACCCAAAATCACCAATGAAACAGTACACAAAATTCACAGTACTAAAGTACTCAAATAAGTTTTGCACCAGTAAAAGGAATGAATATTGGAATAAATTTTATTCTAGAAACGGAAAAGTTTAGGATCATCCTATTGCTGCCATAGGCAATGTCTAGAGAGAGAGATACGTACATCAGAGAAAAGTTATGCAGAGAGAAGCAAAACGAATTCCAACCACTCCTCCCCTTTTTCCCTTTCACCCCCAATATACGACTATGCTTTTCACCAATAGAAATCCTCCAGCCTGGAGTTTGTTTATTTTTGTTTCTAGAACTCTTTCTCACTCCTTGATGAACTGTATTAGCATTGGACCCTTCTGCCCTTTCATCATGTGTGACAATTCCACCCCCCTTAAGACCAACCTTGTCCTCAAGGTTGAGATTCGGGAAAGCTTGCTGCAGGGTTCTTTGATCCTCCCAAGTGCGTTATCAACATCTAATCCCTCCCATTGCACCAAATATTGTGGAACTTGGTTCAGGCCTCGTAATAGGACCCTGGATTTTAAAATGGCAACAAGGTGAATACTGGTGGCAATTCATTGGAAGTAGTAGGTAGAGGCCATAGGCTTGAGAATGATCCCCTCTACAAGGTTTCAACTGGGAGCAATGGAATACTGGATGGATTTTAGTGGTTGGGGGTAGCAACAATTTGTATGCAACTTGGCCAATTCTTTGAATAACAGGGAAAGGACCAAAAAATCTCATACTCAGCTTCTGATTTTTCCGAAGAGCTACAGAGTGTTGTCTATAGGGCTGCATTTTAACCAAGACCAAGTCCCATTTGGAATTCCATGAACCTCCTTTTCTTGTCAGCCTGTTTTCTTCATGTATTGTTGAGCTTTGTGGAGATTACTTTCAATTTGTTGATTGTTACATCTCGTTGCAGTAATTGTTCTTGAACTGAAAGAGAATCATGTGGATTAAGGTTGGTATTTCACCAAGGCAGCAGGATCTCTTCCATACACGATCTTAAAGGGGGTCATTCACAACTTCTGGTGATGGAAGTGTTATAATACCAATACTCAGCCCAAGGCAACAACTTTGCCCAATCTTTAGGAGATTCATAGTGAAACACCTCAATACATTTCCAAACATTTGTTTAGGATTCAGATGGCCATCGGACTGTGGATGGTATGCAGTGGACATGTTCAAAGAAGTACCACTTAATTTGAATACACTGTTGCCAAAAATGACTCAGAAAAACTTTGTCCCTATCCGAAACAATAGTCTTAGGAATGCCATGGTAGTTTTTACCACTGATTTAACAAAAAATTTCTGCAACTGATTTACTAGAGTAATCAGCCTTTAAAGGGGAAAAATGGCCATATTTAGATAATCTGTCACAACTACCAAGATGACCGTAAAGCCATTTGAAGAAGGGAGGCCGTGATGAATCCATAGACAATGTCTTCCCAAATTTGCACTGGAATGGGGAGTGGTGTAACAGACCAGCAGGGAGAGTGTGAGACATTTTTCTTATTGGCAAATCAAGCAATTTTGAAACACTGTTGTACATCTTTGTTCTATACCCTTCCAAAAAATTGACTGCAATTCTAGCCAAAGTTCTTGTAAAACCAGCATGCCCTCCATCAATGAGCTATGAAACTCATGTAAATCTGTTGGATCAAGCATGAGATTGAGGAATAACTAAACGACCCTTCCAGAAGAGTAAATATCATGCACTGAATAATGGGGGTGAGGATGCTGATTTAGCAAACACAAGTCTAGAACACCCTTAAGATGAGGGATCCTGAGAAACAGCTCCGTAATGCATGCAGATTTGGATCGAGAGAGAATCTGCAGCAATATTATCTTTCCTCGGCTTATATCAATGGTTAAATCATATCCGCAATTTGTTGCGCCATTTTGTTGTTCGGGTCTGAATAGCTTGCTCTGTTAAGCTTTTTAAGCTTTTTTGATCTTGTTCGAATCACAAATTTATGGCCCAGGAGTATGACGGAACTTGCAATGGCTTCTGTGATAGCAAAAATTCTCGTGTATGTGGATTGTTTTGCATGGCAGCCGAAAGCTTCTTAGAGAAAATGCAATCGGATGATGCTCTTGGCTGAGAACTGCACCGATTCCCACTCCTGAGGCATCTGTTTCTAAGACAAAAGGTTTCGAAAAATCGGGCATAGCAAAACAGGGCTGTGTGATTGGCCAATTTTAATTGCTCAAAAGCTGCCTAAGCCGATGGTGTCCACTGAAATTGTCTTTTTTAATAAATCGGTGATAGGGGCGGCCACCCACTGCGTAATTTTTATGAAGCGTCTATAATAGCCTGTAGCCAGAAAGCCTCACACTGCTTCAAGGTTGTTCGGACATGGCCAATTCCATCACAGCTGCATCTTGCTGTATCCATTGCCACTCCTAAGCCGGAACAGTGTGGCCTAAATAGTCCACTTGTGAAGACCAAAGAGCATTTAGATAGTTTGGCAAGAGGTTGATGTTGCTCAAGTTTCTGCAAAACAACTTCAAGATGCAGTTAATGACAGACAAGAAGAGCTGTATACTGGAATATCATCAAAAACACAAGAAACAATTTCCTCATAAGCCTTGGAAAACGTCATTCATCAAGCTCTGAATGTGGCAGGGGCATTGTAGACCAAATGGCATTACAACCCATTCTAATGACCTTGGTGGGTTCTAAAAGCGTTTTTGAATCTGTCCTCTTCCTTTACCAAAATCTGGTGGTGCCCGAACTCAAGTCATTTAGAGGAAAATTGCAGTCCATGTAACTCATCGATGATTTCACTACGGTTGGGATAGGAAACTATCCTTACAGTGATAGCACTGAATGCCCTATATAAGTAAAAAGCGCCAGTCATCTTTCTTCTTACCAGAATAATTGGTGATGAAAAAGGACTAGTGCTAGGTACAATAAGTCCTTCCTTCAACCATCTTCTTGGACCATTATTTCAATCTGGTGTTCGGCTATGGGGATACCTGTATGGTCTCACTTTCACTGGTTTTCCGACCTTGTAACAGGGAATAAATGGTTCTTTGACCTATTAGGAGGCAGCCCGAAGGAACAGAAAAAAACCAACCCTTTTTTATATTTTCAATAACACACCAATTCAGGGTCGACATCGTGGTGGTAATTGCAGTTGTTGCTTTGGAAAACCGTCTAATTGTTCGAATTGTAATGTAAAAAGCTCAGCTATGGATGTGTATGAGTCTACGTTTGGATGATGAAACGGAGCTTGTACCGGTTAAAGTGTTTTGCTCCCATGCATGTGACAAAATGATTGCCCAAATAAATTTCAGTGTAAGAGTGCTTTAATCTGAATTATGAGGTCCAAGAGGGCTCTAGGCAGCTCCCAAAACTAAATCAGCCCCAGTAACGGTAAAGAAAGATACTGGGCAATGTCCAAAAAGTGACCTGAATTCGGGACTTCCAAGTCTTTAACCAATCCTTCAGCAACTAAAGTATTGCCATTGCCAACTAAACTTTAAATTGAGATTGGCTCAATGGGCACTTTAAACAGTGAGCGATCTGGGCTACAGAAAATTATACTCAAGCCACTGTCCAAGTAAACTTGGAACTGTAATGCCATTAATTAAACCTTGGAATTTCATTGTACCCATCCAAACTCTTTTAAAGCATTATAAGATAGGTGGTGTCTTGTAACAAGTTTAATTCACCTTGTGCTCTGTACCGGTGGTTCGGGTGGGTAGTCTGCAGCATCCGCGTCTTGGCATTGTAGAAATAGGTATTGCTTGTTGTGGACATCGATGGTAGGAGAAAATTTCTCCTCACATGTATAACAGAGCCCTTTTTCCCTTCTCAGCATCTCAGCTGGGGTGATTTGCTTGATATGGGTATTTTCGGATGGTGGTGGAAGCGTGATCGGAGTTGAAAGCGTAGATTTGTGGAATTTACTGGTTTGTGTATAGACTGGCTAGTGTTTCGGGTAGTGTTTTGGCTGCAGTATAGGTTGATATGGTTGGGTTTGGTCATGTATTTTTCTTTCATACAATTAGCTAAGGAAACTGAGCGAATCAATTTGAAGGGGATTGAGCATTACATCCCTTCGAATTCCAGTTTTAACCCTCCAATAAAACAATCTAACAAGGCTTACAGGGTGACACCTTGGACACGGTTAGCCAGGACAGTGAATTTGACATAATATTCCTGCATAGATCTGTTTGGGTCACCTTAATAAATTGGATCTAGAACAACTCATAGGGAGAAGGACCAATTCCAATTCTAGCGCACGATAAAAGCAACCCAGGAGTGGAAGGTATCTTGACGGTTCATCATTTAACCATGAGTTACATCCTTGTCCAGATGTATGGCAGCAATCGTTAAACATGATCATCAGGAGTTTTGTAAGAGAAAAGAATGCTCTGCCTTGAATATCCATTGCAAGACATCGGAGGCCCTCAAAGAGTGGAAAATCCAACTGACGTTATGCACCTGAAACGGTGAGCAGGGTTTGTGTTTTCTGTCTGCAGCAAGGCATCAAACAGCTGACTCTAAGGTTTCAAATCTTGTGGCGTTTTTCACGGTCTCTGATCTCCAATACGTCGAGATCGTTGAACATCAGCCTTGAGGTCTTTGAGGCGAGTATTCTCCACCATGCAATGAAAGCACCAATTGTAACAGTAACCCAAAATCACCATGGAACAGTACACAAAATTCACAGTTAATGATATGCAGTAAAGTACTCAAATAATTTTTGCACCAGTAAAGGAATGATATTGGAATAAATTTTATTTCTAGAAACGGAAAAGTTTAGGAACATCCTATACTTCATAAGCCAATGCCAGAGAGAGAGATGTGGTACATCAGAGAAAAGAAATTATGCAGAGAGAAGGCAATGAGTTTGTTATTTTGTTTCTAGAACTCTTTCTCACTCCTTGATTAGCTGTATTAACATTGGACCCTTCTGCCCTTTCATCACGTGTTACAACTTCACTCGAATGTGGTAGTTGGCTTAGGTACTTGGTAATTCGGCTCTCAACTTTCCTAGAAAACACATCGACCTTGTGAAACTAAAGGTTGTTTGGGGGAATCCCCACAGGCTTACATATCATAATACTCAAGGCCGATTCTCTTAAAAGGAGTGAATATCAATTGTTTTGGGTCTATAAATAGACCTTTACACCATGACCGTGAAGGACACACTATGCTTCTAGCTTAAAATCTCTCAATATCTTTGGCTAGAACGAGTAGGAAGATAGTGTAGGAGGAGTTTAGAATTGGAATTTGACTAAAATGCACTTAGTCATACAATCACAAATGGCCATTGATAATGTACCCTCCCGAGCTACCAGCCTATCTAGAGCTCAGACACACCTTAGCATCATTATCCTCTACTGCTCGAGACCTAAAGATTATGTACGTCCTAGATTTGTGCTAGCCTTTTGTGACGAACTGATTCTTACAGTGTCTAGCTCTTAGGCAACCAGGTTAAATATCGTTAGGGGATA
>NW_025904554.1:0-16031 GCF_018835915.1 Vigna umbellata
TAACAGAGGTCTTATGTTTCGGGGCTTATATTGTTGAACAAAAGCACAAACGGAGGACAAAATTGACTGAAAACAAAAACAAAAGGTTAAGGACATGTATTTTGTTTGTTTTTTCAGTGCAGGGACCGATATGACAATGCGAGCCAAGATTGGAGACGAAAGTGGGGTACATTTGATGAGATCCATTTCCTGAAGTTACTTGACAAGCAACATAACTCATACGCATGATTGAAATTAAAAATATGCTATCCGCAATAATTTGTAGACGAGACCAAACAGCCAATCCCCCCCCACAAACATGCCCTCAACAACTCATGAATATGGACATGCCCAAACAAATAACCAGGGAAGAAAATATAAACTATCTGAACAGATATTAAACTGCAAGGGTCATCATAACACCAAGAGGAAAAAGGACCTTTTTTTTTAACAAATATACTTATTGTTATCATTTGGGTAAATAGAAACAAAAATCCTACCGAGGTACCAGCTAAAAAAGATCAAGTAGTTGATAAAAATACCTGAGCTGAGCCAAGAATGTATACTGCTGAATAATGT
The DNA here is from genome assembly GCF_018835915.1 of Vigna umbellata. Next base: position 559 of record NW_025904554.1, read on the forward strand.
CGACCATGAATTACCATGTCAGCCACCATTGCCAGAGGAATGGTGAGTGACATACCCAAAGTGGCCACAAGGGGAGTAGTCCATACCACGCAAAGTGCCCTGGGTGGATAGTTAAAGATTGAGTTATTACAAGGATTTGAATCAATAAACTTAAAGTAGGCTTCTCATGTACCAGAAGTAATCTGAAAGTACGCTTCCAATAAATCCATTTGCAAGAACCACTTCGTCCAGTTTAGCAGAGTGGGGAATGCTGAATTTTGGTTCAATTCCTAAGGCCATCAAAGGCCAGACTGAGGGAAGTATAGAAAAGAATTAGCAATCTTTTAGTGTAGCAATTCATAGTTTTTCATGCTCGACATATAAATGAGATCATAAAGTAGTAAGCTATTGGTGAGTAACTGCAGAAACATTAATAAGAAAAAAACTTACCAAGCCACCACAGTGCTACTAGGGTAAACAATCCAATATACCCAAACAGCTTTTGCACATCAACCCTTTCTCCTTCGCCAGAAAATTTCTTAAGAAGAACTGCAGTAGTAATGATTCAAGAAATGGTCATGATCTATCTAAATTATCTTATTAAAACAGAACAGCCAGGACATTGCTCAACCTGTAAATAGACCATATGACATAGCTGAGAGAATTCCAAAAAGATCGCCAACCAAAGAATGCTTTCCATTGCTGAGAAAAACATAAACTGTCAATGTCCCAAATAAAGCATTACAAAGAACAAGATGTAATAATATATTTATTTATAAGACTCGGTCTCAGATTAAGAACAGTCCTGATGACAGCATCCCAGGATAGTGGAAATGTCACGAAAAACAAGAACTTGGCTCCCTAAAGTTATGCCATATGATTTAAATAATTATCTTTACTTTTGTATTAGAATCCTTTTAGTTCCATCCTTATGAATGACATATATACATTAACGAACATACACAGAAAGAGATAGATTTCTAAGAAATACAAAACAGGACAAAGAAAGATCAGTTGAAATTATATTTTTTACCTCAATGATTTTCCTGTCATTTTGACATGAATTATTTACGGGGACTTTTTTAGTTACTCTGTAACTTTCAGGTAATTATATCAGAGTTGAAGTTGAGTCATAATATTTTGTATTGTACTATGACGTTTTCTGTTTGAGATTCAGCTAAAACTAACCACTATTCAGCTATAACTAGAAAATTTGCTAAATGCGATTTAGCCATAAAAAGGATAAAAAAGCTTACGCATCACTTAATTGAGATTCATCCGCAGCCCAAGTTTTCCCCATTGTTGTCATGACAACCCCAGCCATGCTGACTAAGACAGCAACTACTTTTGCTACATTTAAAGAGTCTTGACCCATAAATGCACCAATGAAAAGTGTGAAAAGTCCTGAAGTTGATGATAATACTGTTGTACTTGCAACACTTGTTCGTGCAAGGGCAGCATTTGATAGGTACTGAAAGCAACAGAAGATAATTAATAAAGCACCATTGCTACTTCCCTAAAGCTGTTATGGAAACAGCAGAATAAGCAAAAAAGTTCAGCATTTACAACTGAAAAACATCTCCGTGGAGAAAAAAGAATAAAAGTATAAAATGAAGAAAAGGCATGTTGAAAAAGTTCCATAGAATCAATTACAGGCTGTCAGCAAAAAATACAAAAGTTGAAAGTATGAGAAGCATGGAAACATCTTATTCTACTAATATGAACAATACGGCAATCAACTAACTACAGGACAGGTGAACTTAGACTTAGGTTCTATATGAATTATCTATCCAGTGTGACGAAGGGTCAGGTGTTCTGAAGTTTTCCCTAGAGTATAGGATATATGCATGTATTGATCTACAATATGGTGTAGAAAATCTGTTCACGCAACATCAACTTATCAGCAAGAGAGAGCACTGGTCCAAAGAGATTATAATAGTGTTGGGTTTGTGTTTTGCATTTTCTAAGTCATTGTGGAAGGAGACATCTATCAACGACTTTAACTGATATGATTTTAATATAATGTCACATCTTGTCAACTCAGTATCATAGCCTCCTCGTAGGTCAGATAATCAAGCATTTTTTGTCCTTCTTAACCACAAAACAGAACAGTGATATCACTCTGCAGTTACCTCTGTTATAAACCAGATAGGTGCAATGTAAAACCCATAAGCAGCAATTTCCTTCGCAGTAAGTTCTTTCTCCACCTTTAGCACATTAGTATTATCATTATATTTAGCTACCAATGGCTTTACTTCTGAAAGTGTCGCAAGGTCTAAATCACTATCTTTCCGAATCACACTCCCCAGTTCTAGTTCAAAATTTTTCTGCACTCCATTGCTTTTGAGAGGAGAGCTAATGCTGACAGAAAACTCATCCACGCACTCTGCATTTTTACCACTTTTAGAGGAGCGGGATTTAAGTAAGTTACAGAACCAGTCCTTAATGAATGCTATTGGGAGGTAAACTACCATAAGAGAAGCTCCAAGATATGTCACTGCAAACGGCTGCTTATAATCTGTAAAAATATCCTGTAGAGAAAGATTTTTCAGAAAATTATTCACATGTATAAACTTGGAGGCTGAAATTGTTGCATGACAATGTAACATTAAATAGAAGTCTTGTTGCAAGAATATTAATAGTATTAATACGAATATAAATCATCAATTAACAGTGTCCACCTGTGGGCACATGTAACATACAGCAACATAAGATATAACTGGAAATGCATATCGAACGCTCCTCCAAAGAACCAAGAACAAATTGTATGATACGTGGCTTTTCAACACTCACTCAAAACTATGATGACCAAATGTTTCCGGGTTTGCTATACTATAGTAATTGTTCTACTTCACCAAAAGGACATAGGGTCTGTTTGGATCAACTTAACTTCTTCATAAGATATTTTTTTACAATTATTTTCATATTAGCTTCTCTAATAGATGATTTTTAATTCATGTATAAGTTATTTCCAATTTCTGAAAAAATAATATTTCTTCTTTACTTCTTCTTTCTGTCCTAAGAGCATTTATAAAATTACCCAAACATACCCAACTATCGGATTAAATGATTGAATTATAAAGTTTGAAATGCTTCATAGCATGAAATAATAAAAAGGCTGATCCTTACAAAGAGCTGTAATGTAACTCAAGTGGTACCAAGTGTATTAGAAGAGTTGAAATGGGATCGGAAACCGAAGAATTCGAAGTTANCCCGTGGAGAAAAAAGAATAAAAGTATAAAATGAAGAAAAGGCATGTTGAAAAAGTTCCATAGAATCAATTACAGGCTGTCAGCAAAAAATACAAAAGTTGAAAGTATGAGAAGCATGGAAACATCTTATTCTACTAATATGAACAATACGGCAATCAACTAACTACAGGACAGGTGAACTTAGACTTAGGTTCTATATGAATTATCTATCCAGTGTGACGAAGGGTCAGGTGTTCTGAAGTTTTCCCTAGAGTATAGGATATATGCATGTATTGATCTACAATATGGTGTAGAAAATCTGTTCACGCAACATCAACTTATCAGCAAGAGAGAGCACTGGTCCAAAGAGATTATAATAGTGTTGGGTTTGTGTTTTGCATTTTCTAAGTCATTGTGGAAGGAGACATCTATCAACGACTTTAACTGATATGATTTTAATATAATGTCACATCTTGTCAACTCAGTATCATAGCCTCCTCGTAGGTCAGATAATCAAGCATTTTTTGTCCTTCTTAACCACAAAACAGAACAGTGATATCACTCTGCAGTTACCTCTGTTATAAACCAGATAGGTGCAATGTAAAACCCATAAGCAGCAATTTCCTTCGCAGTAAGTTCTTTCTCCACCTTTAGCACATTAGTATTATCATTATATTTAGCTACCAATGGCTTTACTTCTGAAAGTGTCGCAAGGTCTAAATCACTATCTTTCCGAATCACACTCCCCAGTTCTAGTTCAAAATTTTTCTGCACTCCATTGCTTTTGAGAGGAGAGCTAATGCTGACAGAAAACTCATCCACGCACTCTGCATTTTTACCACTTTTAGAGGAGCGGGATTTAAGTAAGTTACAGAACCAGTCCTTAATGAATGCTATTGGGAGGTAAACTACCATAAGAGAAGCTCCAAGATATGTCACTGCAAACGGCTGCTTATAATCTGTAAAAATATCCTGTAGAGAAAGATTTTTCAGAAAATTATTCACATGTATAAACTTGGAGGCTGAAATTGTTGCATGACAATGTAACATTAAATAGAAGTCTTGTTGCAAGAATATTAATAGTATTAATACGAATATAAATCATCAATTAACAGTGTCCACCTGTGGGCACATGTAACATACAGCAACATAAGATATAACTGGAAATGCATATCGAACGCTCCTCCAAAGAACCAAGAACAAATTGTATGATACGTGGCTTTTCAACACTCACTCAAAACTATGATGACCAAATGTTTCCGGGTTTGCTATACTATAGTAATTGTTCTACTTCACCAAAAGGACATAGGGTCTGTTTGGATCAACTTAACTTCTTCATAAGATATTTTTTTACAATTATTTTCATATTAGCTTCTCTAATAGATGATTTTTAATTCATGTATAAGTTATTTCCAATTTCTGAAAAAATAATATTTCTTCTTTACTTCTTCTTTCTGTCCTAAGAGCATTTATAAAATTACCCAAACATACCCAACTATCGGATTAAATGATTGAATTATAAAGTTTGAAATGCTTCATAGCATGAAATAATAAAAAGGCTGATCCTTACAAAGAGCTGTAATGTAACTCAAGTGGTACCAAGTGTATTAGAAGAGTTGAAATGGGATCGGAAACCGAAGAATTCGAAGTTTGTTTGTATGCAGCTCAAGTGCAGACAAAAGATACAAGCCTGCACTTTAGCCGCACTTCCTTTCCCCAAATTAGATGTCCAGATCTTGTATCTCATTATTATATCACAAAGAAATGCAACCCCAGGATTGCGGAGGTTTGGAATATCAAGTCAAACGAAGTCAAACATCAATTTGCACTCAGTTTTGATTGGGTGATCGGTATAACCAGAACCAGGAATAAATATTTAACCTCATTCAACAAATACCAAAGAATCATAACCTAAGAATCAAGGACAGTAACTAGGAATCCCATAAAAAAAAGGAAGAACAAAAATTGGTTAAGTTCGTACCTGGGTAACTTCAGCTGAGGTAACCCAAATAACAACGACAGTGGCTATTAGGAACAAGCCAGCGTTGTATCTCCAACCCATCGCAAAAACAAACTATGCCCCGATGGACGAAGAAACTGCCAGATCCGTACTCTTCCACACCAATTTCCCTACCAGATCTTAATCTTTGCCTTGCTTTAGAATAGAGCAAAACGCAACAGAACTGGGTGAGGTATGGTGGGTGCAGGATTCTTGTAACCACCGAAAAGCCAAGTCTATGAGGAAAACGTTAAAATTAAGTTCCTTTTAATTTGTTATTCCCTTAATTAATTCTTCCTCACCTGTCACAGTACGTATCATTATTAACAGAACCACCTCTTTCCCAATTACAGAAATTAGTATATTTAAATTTAGAAAAATTAGTATATTTAAATTTACAAAAATAGGACAACAACTTAGTGCTCTGAAAAGAAAATATTAATCCACAAATTACAAATTTAAAAATGTGGGAAGACATTATGGTATTATTAGTATTGTAGTTTTAATATATTTTTTATATCAAGGTGTTGAATTTCTATTACAATTATTAAAAGTGGTTTTAAATATCTTCATATGTATGGTTATATTTTAACTGTTAAAATTAAGTCGGTTTCTATATGTGAAATAACGTTTGTCTAATAATTGTGTATAATATGAAAACGCGACGTGATATTAATTTAAAATTAATGTAAAACGTTAACATAAATAAAGTATGAAATCGCATTGTGTACTATATTCTAATATTTCCTTTTATAAAAGGATATAGATTAGCTTGTTTATTATGAGCTGAAATGTAACCAAAGAGGTCCAGTTTTAAATGATTAAATACTATAAAAATTAAATATGGATTATTAAAACTATAAATATAATTAAATTAAATAGTCATTAAAAAATAGTTTAGCCCTGTCACTTACGTTGCATGCATCCATTAACCCATAAAGATGAAAATGATATCTTATTTTGATTGATATGACATTATCTTACAGCATAATAATAAAAATAATATTCATTAGTTTTGATTGATGAAGATAATATTTGCATAAAGAAAAATGATTTTATAAACTTTCTTACTCAAAATTTTTTTAGCGTAATTCAGATGTAAACACAAAATTATATATATATATATTATATATATATATATATATATATATATTTAGTTTTTCTTACCGTGAAATTAACATTGCACATTAAATATTTTTAAATTCCCTCTCATCATCAGCAACGAAATAAAGGTAAAAGAACACATAGCAGTTCTCCCTGCACCTCACCTCTTTCTCCCTGCACCTTTCATTTTACATTTTTGTCATTCACAAAAATTAATGATTACTTAATGATTTCTCAACCACGTATAAACCCTAAATATCACTGTTACTATACATGTACCCTTTCATTATTATTTTTCTGACTTTCATTTTTCACTCCTTCAATTCTTTAGTGCACTGTTATATGTTTTCTCTAGTTGTGCCCGGTAGTGCTATGGACAGTAATAGTGGAGGAAGTAAAGATTGGTGGTGATGCTATGGAGAGTGGAAGAGGAAGAAGGCAACTAAAGTTACAGGTTAGTATATAATTTTTGAAGTAAACACGTAAACCTCTAGGAGTAAACACGTAAACCACTGTTCAAGATGCGGTTAACATTGGCGCAGTTGGAACGCCGATTAAAGTAGGCCGAAATTCGATTTTCGGCTCACCCCAACCAGACTTCAAAATGCGGTTTACGGGTGCCGCACTTTCAAGTGCGATTTCACTATGCTTTCGTTTTCTTTTTCATTTTCGCACTTCTAGCCTTCACCTGCTTATCGTTTTATGTTTATTAGTACTTTTCTTTCTAAAATATGAACAATTAATAAATAATAAATATTGAAACAAATAATAAATAATCATAAAATAAAAATAAAATAAAATAATCAAGAAAAATTAATAACAACAAAAATTACTTCATAAATAATACTTAAATAATTACAAATTACAACAAATACATTAAAATAATAAATAAATTAAGAACAAAATAATAAGTCAAAAATATAAAATTTAGGCATAATAATTATTATTTAATGAAATAAATAACAAATTCAGAAAAAAAAAATTAAACAACTAAATATTATGGAGAAGCACCCAAAAACAAATTATAAAACAACAAAAACAACAAATTAACAAACAAAAAATAAAAAAATACTACGAAACATGGAGAAGCACCCAAAAAACCAAAACACTCTCCGCAGGTTCACCAGCAACCGCCTTCCAAGCGGCTCTCAACGCACCTCGCTCCTCTGTCGCACTTCGTCGCGAACTTCGGCCAACACCACTAGTCGCACCTCTATTTGCGGCGTTCCGCAACCGCACCTCCGATTGCGGCATTGCTCAACCGCACATCCAAGTGCGGTTCTTGTGAACACTAACCGCACTTTCATGTGCGGCGTCCCTCCCTCTCTTATACACTTCTCACCACAGATCCAAAGATCACAACACAAATCCGAACATCACAATCCACATAATCAACCCCAAACCCAGATCAATCATCCAACATACCATAATAACAACATTTAAGACAACAAATCATGATTATATAGGAGCAGTAGAAATTACACAAACACGAAGAAATGCAAGCATTGATATCCTAGATCTTACCACCACAGCAACACCAAACATCCACCAACAACAACACCGAACATGAGATGAGGACAGGTTCACATTAAATGGTGAAAGTGGTGAGAGACAAAAGAGGGAGGAGGGCACGACTATTGGCTGTAACAAAGGAGAAACCAAGAACTATGGGGTTGAGATATCAAATTCGGCACAGGAGAAGGAAGAAAAAGGGGTGTAGGGTTTTTAAGACGTGAAATGCGGCACTGAGTGGAGAAAGGAGTCTAGGGTTTGTTTTTCAATGCATGGGTCAGCTTTTTCAGCTTTTTTGAAAATTAATATATTCTCACAGGACTCGAATTGGAAATATCAAAATAATGGGAAGTGCAAGATTAAGTCAATAAGGTATAAGGAGAAACACTTAAGAACACAAGCTAAATGTAAAATACATAATTAAATAATTTAATTTGTAAATAGATATAAAACATTCTTTATTTGAGAAATAATAATTTACTAACCCTAAAAGTAACAATACTTGAAAGCTAATTGCAGTTATATCTTAAATGCGCCTTTGATGCTGAGAATTTTTATTTTCGTGTCATATTGCCGACAACAGGTTAGGTTGAAATCAAATAAACATGGTGACACATAAATAGTAAGATGTACACGGATACACACAAATATAAACAGGGGCCTGTATACTGCATCGACCTGTGCAAATACTATGTAATTAAATTTTAAGTTTATAGGTAATTTTAAGGGATTATCTGTTAAAAAATTTTTGAGGTAAAGTAGTTTTTATTTTATATTATCATTGTATTTTTTTTATGAAAAATTAAGAAAAAATTAAAAATTTAAGTCTTATACAAAGTTGAACATTTTTAATTATTTTTTATAAAAAAATATATTTTTTAATAAAAGGTCACATCACTTATATTTACAATAAAAATGTAATGGTAAAATTTTTTGAATATTTAATAGAATAAGCATATTTTATTTCATCTTAATTAAAATTATCTGAATTTACGAAATTTAAAATTAACTAGATTTGGTTTTTTAAATAGTATATGAGTAATGTAAATAAAAATTATACCAACCAAGGACTAGGTTAAAATATAAAAATATTAATATTTAATATAACAAGAACTTTGATTACGAAGTTAATTAAAAATAACAATATATAGATTCCAATATAATTAAAATATCCAACAAAAATTAAAGTGTCCAATTTATATAATTGGACCAATAAATAATTTAAACATTCAAATTGTTTAAATATTTTTAATACTACTATAATATTGAAAAATCAAAATTAACGTAGTAAACATATACAGTAAAAATTTGATTAAAATATAATAGATATTGTTAACTTTAGATGTTTATTTTTTGCACCTCACTTCTTCTTCTTACACCTCAATAAAATGTGAAATTATCAAATTATCTCTTATTAAAATTATAATCAAAATTTCTGTACCACCTTTTCTAAATAATTTTTGAATTAAATATTTAGAAATGTATTTTAAAATTTGAAAATATATTATAAAATATTTAATCTGAAATATAAAGTATTGCATTTTTAAATAGTTATTTTGAAAATTATTTTGGATTTTTTTTCAAAATACTTATTATGAAAATTATTATATATAAAACTATTGTTATAACATCCTATTTAATAGTATAGAATAGTATAAAGTGAGATTTTATTTTAAAATAATCAATAATATAAATCTTAAAACTCGTCTGATTACTTAAACAAAAATCATGACTCTAAAGCTCGTTTCTTGAGTTTCTCTTCCTTTTCTTTAAGAAATCTAACTCCTCGATCATCTGTTTGATGATCGCGAAGTACTTAGAAAATCATGGTTGAGTAATCTTCATTCATATCTGATCAGTTCTTAGAACAAGTAAGTTTCAACTTATTTTGTCCTTTCGTTCTTGGGTTGAAATTGTGCATATTGATTCTCTGTCTGCTTGTATATTATGTTATCTTTTTCTAATGTATTGTTAATTGAGGTTCAAGGACTCACTTCAGTCGCATTTAGTGCTTGTAAGTGTTTTTAGAGTTTATTGCATTGAAGCAACTATCAGACGTTTTTAGAGTTGTAATAGTTCTCTTAAAGGCAAGGGAAGCTAATATTACCTTATGTTAAAATATAAAATATGAACTGTTCGCCCAATGTGCTATTGTATGTCGCCCAACAAGAGCGCAAATAGAGAGCTTTTCCAACCCAGCGAGAAATCTCGTCCAGCCTTTGAAACCTATTGTCAAACATCAATATTACTCGCCCATCGACCCATATACTCACCCAGCCAATCTGCAGAATTTTGTAGAAGATCAATTATGCATAATTTACACTCCTCAACCTCAATTGTTCTAACTCCCACACCTCCACATGTATATACAACTCTCATTTGATATTTCAAACCGTAACTGAACTCATCCAAGTGTTTATGACTCAACTTAAACTCTATTAGTCTTATTTTCCATAAATTTCTAACATTTCACCAAAACACCATTATAAAGCTCAAAATTTATTCTTACTCATTCTCGTCAAAATGGTAAATTTCAACCTCTAAAACAAGTCCTAAATATATAACCTAGAAACAAGCTTTAAATCTTAAGATTCTACATTTCACCCTTATCACAAAATCTCGTCTATCAAACCTCTCATTTAGCACTAAATTAGCATACAACTCTTACTAGTTCACTACTTTCCCATTTAAAAAAATTATTTTTGGTTATCTAAGAATCTATACAAGTTTCAATTGACCATAATACAACTCTAAAATAGTTTCAACTAAAAATAATTCTTGTAAAATTACATACCAAAACCATCCTAACTTTCATACTGTTATCAACTATATAAGATGTTTATAAAACACACCCCCCCCCCAAGACTATAAAACATTAGGATTTAAAGTTCAAGGCAATACCAATTCATAATCATTCCCATCAACAAGTCATCAATACTTCAATTTCACACATCAAACCATGATTACTACCAATAATCATCTCAAACAATCTCTTATTCAATCAAACATCATTCTCACCCCATGATCAAACATAAATTCACACTTCTTAAATAAAATAAAATAATATTAGCTTCCCTTACGTGGTTGTAAAGTTCAAAACACTCTACAAAGCAAAACTACACATGCTTCAGCTCAAATAACTCTATATGTACCTAAGACATAATCATGACCAGGATAGACCCTTACAACCATGATCGACAAGAGGCTAGAAAAGAGACTTAAAGATACATGTGTCAACCTACTAACATGTGAATTAACAGAAAATCAAAGAAAAAAGACTAGAAACTAACTTACTCTATAAAAATAATTGATTGAATGATATTGTAGACCTCAATGTCGTAATCGTCTAAACACCCCGTAAAAAGGATGACTCAAAAGCTAATACTATTAGGGAGAAGAGAGAAATAACTCATAATTGAATTTTAGAAAAAATGATTAATTTTTTAGATAATAAAACATTATGAAATTCTATTTATATTATTAAATTTTTAATTATTAAAATAATTGATTTCATTATTTTAAAACAACTATAAACTCTGTTACTTTGTTTTTTAAGTCCTTTTCTAAAAGATATTTTTAGATTTCAAATATAAAAATAACTATATGGAAAAAATATCATGTGAAACAATCATTTCAAAATATATAAAAAAATGCAAAACAAATGTTTTAAAACACATTTTTTAAATCTAATTTTTTTTTCCAAAACACTTATCCTAAAAAAATTTAAAATTTTGAATTAAAAAATACCGTAATTTTAAAATATAAAAAGAAAATTTATTCAAAATAGATGTTTCGAAAACTATTTTCAAATCCCAAAATAAATGTTTTTAGAGAACATTGAAATTTTTTCTTTTTTAAATAACTCAAACAAGTTTCTTCTTATTCATTTTCAAATTTATTTATTCTTCAATCCTTCAACTCTCCATCACTCGTCGAGTGGGGATAGTAAGTCGTACATACAGAGGTTGGTGAGATTGGCATGTATGGCAAGCTATGTAAAGATTTCTTTTGAAATGTAATGACAGGATAATACAGGATAGTCTGAAACAAAGAGTTTGAGGTTTCCCATAGTATAACTTTTATCCTACCCATGAAAAATATTTACAATTTTATTACTAGTAAAATTAAATAAGAAATTTTAGTAGCTTAATTGGTAGAAAATTTTAGTGATGGGTTCAAACTCTTTTCTGCCTTTTTGTAAAAAAAAAACAAAAAAGTAAAATAAAATTTAAAATATTGTTAATGAAGAAAACATTCATATTTGAAGGCATTATTGAAGAATCCATTATGAATCCATTATGTAAGTGGTGATTAAGAAATTAATATAATATTAAAATAATAAATAATATTAAAAAAAATTGATGAATAGTAAAATTTTTGGACTATAAATAGCCATGAGGAGGAGGCTATTTTGCACAAAGAGAGGAAGAATCAAGTGAGAAACCTTGAGAAATAGAGAAGAAAGAGTTAGCAAGAAATTTTAGTTACAAGAAGAGTAGAACCTCTAGAGGGTTTTCGGGGAAAACAAATTCATAACAAGAGAAGTCTGGAATAGAGGTAGGGAGCTAACATTTCTAAGCTTTTATATTATGATTTAGTATGTTTTGTTACTATTCATGTCTTGAAATTATGTGTGAATACTGTTAATGCTTACTGTATATCTATCTATATTGAATTTCGGTGTTTAATATTATATGTGTTGTTTTGAATCTATAAATAAGAAATTTGTTAAAAACTAGCTGAGGAACAACCTTGGCTAAAGAAGACTTGTATTAAGTTGCCATTGTGACCACACCTCTCTTTTGTAGAAGTCTACTCGATATGTTTTAACTAAATCTTCTTGTACAGATTGAGGTACTGTTAAATTATTATGCAATATATCTCGTTGGAATGAAAATGTCTGATGGATTCATGTTATTGTGGTAGATATGGAATTATGAATTATAATTGGATGTTAGGATATAGGAATCTTAAAAACCGGATTGGTACAATCCAGTAAGTTTGATTAGTTATGTACTGGCGTTTATGGTGAGTTTGATTCGTCAAACTTTGATTCTTCTCCGGTAACCATTTATGTTGATATTTTAGTATGTTAATTTATTGTGATATATCACTTTGTATGATTTCTGTGATGATTGTAATTTATTATATTGATTGAATTTTATGCATCTGAACATGATATGAGTATTATGGGAGGATTTCGTAATGGTATACTATGAGTTGAGGAATGTGAGCATGGTATGAGTCTCGCAGAGAATTCTGTAATGCCATGGTATGTGTGTATATGTTGATGTTGAGGGTCATGAAGTTGGAGGTTATCTGATACTCTAAAATCATCCAATCTCAAGTAGAGAAGGATTAATTATGTGTGAGAGGGGCAGGAGGTCCTGGTCTAATGTGCCAATTTTGGAATAGTGTTGAGGACTAACCTTGTGGATGGTACGGGGGCAGGAGGTCCTGGTCTATGTGCCGGTTTTGGACATAGTGTTGAGGACTAAGGAAGAATCACAAGTGTGTAACCTCCCGTTGATCGCTCCAACATATCGTCGGGATAGTGTTATGGGTATTGTGGAATCAGTGTATATGAGTGTATCAAAGTAATGGTGAGTATCTATGATGCGATTGTTGTATGATGATATAAGTGTGGCTGACATAATTATTATATGAGGTTTGTTAAGTGCATCAGAGTAAATAGCATGTTTTATAATGATTGGTTGTATGTTAGCTCACTCTACTTGTTTGTGTTTGTGTTTGGGTATCGCATGATGGTATAATTCGTTATACGGGAGCAGATGAAGGAATGTCGTCTGACTCACTGCCAATGAAGAGAAGGATAGAGGAATAAAATAGAAGAATTCAAGTTATAATTATGATTTGTTGAAAATATGAGTTTAAAATATGTATATAGATATATCAACTATGAATTTTTAAATGTGAGATTACATAATGTTACCGTAAATATAATGTTACAATATATAAATGATGAATTTTCTAATGTGAGATTATGAGATGTTAGATAATCCATTTGAGAGTAAAGTATCCGAAGAAGCAAAAGTAGAAAAAATCATTTTGTTACGCATATTATAATTGATCATGCACGAATGAAACAAGTATGAAGGAGGTGCATGGCATTTCGCGTTGCAAGGAAGGAAGAGAATGTGAAATTAGAGCTTTTATATATTTATTAATAAAGAATAAAATAAGATATTATAATCTACGGTGCAGAAAAAAAAAAGGAATGTGCAGAAAACAACAGCCTAATTTTTTTCTAATCCCGACTCAAAGTCCAAAATAATTTGTAAATTTAAACAAATTTTGACACCTCTACTCTGATTACTGTAATGGTACTTTCACTTTTAATATTGTAGTTGATTTATTTTATTTCTCTCTCTAGTTTTAATTATGAATTATAAAAAGTCAGTTTGTAATTTAATTTCTAGTGTTGTATTAGTTTGAATATCTTTCTATTAAATTTTAAATTCTAAAATCCATTAATTTTAAATTATAAAACTCATGAATATTTTTAATCAATCGACTCAATTATTCAATCAAGAATGATAATTAAGTCCATTCAATTTGAGTTCATTGTTGAAAATAACAACTGCAATTCCATTTAACTCAAACCTATTTAATTGGATTGAGACGTAGAATAGATTAAGTTTAATAGTTTATTTGATATTATGTTAAGTGATTTTTTTTTAATTTAATATCAATTAAAAGTGCATACATTCAATTTTAAGTTATCAAAATTGTATGACTCAATTAACTCCGAGATAAAAGAATATGTAACTTTTTCTTCTCTCTTCTGTGTCTTTTCTCTCCAACTTTTGAATAATTTTGAATACATCATGTGGGTGAAGCAATTAATGTGGCTATTTTCATCCTAATCGAGATTCTGGAATATTGTTAGTTACTCACTTCTCCCGCACTCTCTACAGCTTTTAATTTCTCTGCTAATTCCTGATCAAATTCTAGCAACTGCTGCATGAACTCTTGAGCTGATGCACTATCCTGGAAAAGAAAAATATTTTTTAGAATTCTTATTTTAAAATTTTGAAAATACCAAAGTGAAAAAAAATTAAACAATTCAATTTATAAGTATTTTTATTATAAAAAATGTAACATTTCAAACAGAGAATAAAACTAACAAATAAGACCAAAATTGATAATTACAAAAAAGAAACTTAATTAACGAAAAGAATATCAAGAGAACTGAAACTAAATAATGTCCATGCCAGATATACAAAAAAATTTACATCTAACATATATATTTTTAAATAAACTAATATAAATATATATTATCAAAAATGGTGTAGTTTTATAATTAACATAATTTTTTTACTAATATGAATTGAATAGTATGGTATTGTGAAACTTATCTTCATTTATAGCAAAGCATAGTAATGATTTATTTTCTTAATTTTATTCACAAAGTACATTATTTTTTAGTTAACTAAAATTGAAATACGTTCATTATTTATAATTAATGTAATTATCTATTCTGATAATTTATTTTAATATATATATTGTCACTTGTCAATACCTAATTTCGTTCGGATAAATAAAATTGATCACAAAAATAAATAAAAAAAAACAAAAGAATAAAAAATATTATTTGTTTTACTATTTGCACCCCAAATTAATTTTTATCCTTAATTCAAAAGTCCAAAATAATCTCACACTTTTTT